>MVAM01000105.1:23501-57496 GCA_014825675.1 Cystofilobasidium ferigula
GATGTAGGAGGAGGGGAGATGGTTGGGTATTGGGGATGTGGGGTGGGTGGGGGAAGGATGGGGGGGGGGGGGGGGGGGGGGGGGGGGGGGGGGGGGGGGGGGGGGGGGGGGGGGGGGGCGAAGCACAGCAAAGGGCCAGCCACAGCTCCACCTAGGCTTTTCGCTTTTTCGAGCTGGCGCAGGCGACTTTGACCGGATGCACCAGAAATACGTTGCGCCGAACAGTGAATCAAATGGACGAAGGGCCGAACCATCGAAAGGTCGAAGATACTGCTGTACGCCGAGCGTGGGCTTTAGAATGGCCGGCGGTTCGTGTTGATCAAACCATCTGTCTTGGCACCTTGCGGGTGATTATCTGCCAGGGGCTGATCACCGCTAGAGTACAAGACGACGTCAGTGCTCGTGATGCGCAATGAGAGATAGAGGCTTGGATGCAAGGGTAACCATAGACAGCGAAGCGGGAGGCTGCGTCCCTTTTCGAGGTGACGCGACAACCTCCAAGTTCAGAAACTCTTGTCACACCAGCTCTGAAGATGAAGTGCGTCGTTGAGCGTGAGACATTCTCAGTTCGGCTCGTTCGGACAATTGGTAAGGTACAAGACGAAGAGTAAGACGACAAAGGCGGCTGCAAGCCCTGCTCCTCTCCACCGAGGAGACAGAAACTGGATAGATACTCCGCAGGGTGCCGCTCAAGCGTCCCGCATATCGGAGGGGAAATACGACTGGGCAAAAAAGCGCCTCAGACGAAAAAGCAAGGTTCTTTGGCCTGCACGAGGCAGGTGCGGAAGCCGTTCCGAAGCTCGAGTGGGATCTCTCCAGAGCGGGGGCTCGAGTGGCCCTCATCGACCTTCAAAGCCAGCATCGCGGTCGCGCAGTCTTGAAACTGCGCTCGGTCAAGGACGAGGAGGTCACATGGAAGCTTTAACTAAGGTCAGTACGAAATGACAACATGAAAAAAAAATGATCAATAGCGGGATCGAACCGCTGACCTTGGCGTTATTAGCACCACGCTCTAACCAGCTGAGCTAATCGATCTCTGGTGTGGCCCTGCCACTGTAGCACTCCACAACCGCAAAAAATGCAGTAGTAATGTCTGCTTTCTCTGTCTGACGCACCGCTATGTTGACTTCAGGTTGCGAATGTGTCGAGATTCGCTGATGTGGCAAAGACCGTTGAATGGCGTCAGCGGCTCATTTACGTGTGGCAACTCCAGGGTAGGCTGGGCTCGTCCCTGCTCAAAAGTCTGAACAATCTTTGTCGCTCTGTGGCCCGTTCGCTTCCACCAGTCCTCCCTTGAACCTATGCCCTGGCGAGCAGTTCAATACCATGTACAGTCGTAGACCTGAACTTAGTCGGCGCGTTTCGCTTTCCGACCCGCGCTTCCCATACGGCACGCTTCGGGCTCGGCTCCGGGGTTTGAGGAGCAAAACGCTTACCGCCCATACGACTCACTTGACCATGAATGAAGCGCCGAGCCAGCGTGCAGAGGCATACAGCGGGCAATCCTGACTCTTGTCCATTTTTGCGTTTCTACAACTTCTTGATTGGCGCTTCGGCCCTCCTTCCTCGACCATGGCCGGCCATCTCAAGCAGCTCTATCCAGGGCGTTCTTGAGCGTCCCTCACGCTTAGGCAGCAGCCTGTGACTTGTAAGCACAGAGCACGAGCTTGTCAAACTTTCACCTTTGGCCGTTTCGTTCCGGAGAACATGCCTGCCCCGAACGGGAGCTTGCCAGCCGCATTCGTAGAGCTCTCACACCGTCTATTGTAGATCAGGTGAGCCTTTCGTCCTGCGGGGAGCCCGAACTCCGACAGTGCGGCATGAGGTAGAACTCTACACTGCACGATCTGATTAGGTCTGCAACGAGATGGTTGTGACTTTGCTATTCTGGGTTGGCGACCGTTCAGGCTGCGTGGGGCCTTGTCTATGGCCGGGCTGGGTTATCACCCTCCCCCCCCCCCCCCTCCCATCCTGCCTGCCGCCTACTATACACAGATTTGCCACAGCCCGGGCAGAAGCTTGGTCATGCGGCACTTGGGCTGCCGGGAGATCGGCCTCCGCCGTTGTCGGGTACGATTTAACCCCCCCCCCCCCCCCCCACCCTTCCTTCCCTCCCGGGAGCACATGATCTGGCCGGGCATGATGATATTTCACTCCACTGCGTGAAAGCCCCTCTCGAAAGAAGATGGCCCGACAAAAGAGAACGGATTTCTCGATGCGGGTATAGTCACCCTCACTATACTCAGCTATCTACCATTCCCCCTCCTTATCATCACCCCTTCCCACTTCGAAGTTATCCGAGCCCGAAATTCACTCGGCGGAGCATGAACTTCCTGCTTCACATCAATCTCCATGGCTGCACTTTGACCGCTTTTACCATGTTGTGCTTGCTGACGGTCATTCCGGATGAAGCCGTTGAAGGCAGCAAGATGGAAGTCAAGGCCGTCGTCATCTTGACTTGAGAGCAACACTTGCGACCAGCTGTTGTTGATGGATTGCGCGCTGGACATCGACGCCGAACGCGTGCGCGATGGCGCCCGAGCAGTGATGCCCATTTGGGACGCATATGGGAGGGAATGGGACGAGGCTAGCTGCACGCGAGTGTCGTCGAGGTGAGGGACGGGCTGGGGCGAGGGAGAGGGGCCGCGCACGCCACCGGCGCACAAATCCTCTCCACATTATGCCCCGGGTAGCTGTTGCTCGACCATCAATGTTTCTACCGTAAGATGCAGCCTTGACCCACCACATCCGCCTGTCTTGCCAGCGCGAACCCACTCTATTGCGACAGCCTTCCACTGCAGCCGGCCGCTCCTCCGCCCAGAGCAATGTCATCCAACGCCTCGAAGAGACCAACGAGAGGCTCGAAAAGGGACTTGAGAACGTACACGGCGTGGCTTGCCCGATCCCCAGGGGACGTTGAACACCCGATTGATGAGCTATTTCGCTCTTGGCCTTGCATACATAAAGAACACGTACAAGAAGATCGCTCGTCAGCTCGGGAGCGACAAGGAGCGAGAGGAGGCGCTCGAGGAGTTCATCCCTCGGCGCAAGAGCGGCAAGGTCGGCCGACTCATTCAGCGGAAGATGGGCCTGGAAGACGATGACGATGAGTAGAAGAAGATTCCTCAACGTTCTGCTACTGCTTGTGGGGGGTCCTTGTGTTGACAAGTAGAGGCGGTCGGTAGACGTTGGCATTCAGGACAAGGTCCAGGCGATCTACCACTGTAGCGGACCCAATCTTGGCCTCTGCTTTACGAAGTAACGCCGTGAGCTTCAGGGCCAGGTCATGGAGCTCGCGCGTTTTGATCCGCGCGTCATGGCGGTGCCGGTAGCCCTTGCAACTCGAAGTCAGGCTGACGATCGCTGACCTCCATAGCCTTCCTCCCCGCTTCCGTAACAGCTGTGCAACGACGGCTATCATTCAACAACACGTCAACAACAAGGTCACCTATATAAGGAGTCTTACCAACCCCGAGGGCGCCCGCCACAAGCGCGCTCGCCAAGCAAGGACGAGGTCCACCGCCACGGGTGCCGGCTCGGAGTCAGAAAACGCCGACTGGGAAGTCAATTTCAACGCGCCTGTCACCCCTGGCGCCTTAAGGCCTCTCCAATGCGTGATCGGCCCAGCTGGTACTTGCTTCGTTCTTGAGAACAGCGCTGACCCGCTCGCAGTCACGTGCTGTTTCCTGTGCACATAATAACACAAACTGCAAGTGCGCTCGTACCATTGCCGGCGCCAAGTTTTCCTCGGACTAAGAGCAAGCCGCTGAAAAAGACGGGGACGAGGGGGAGCCGGCGTTATGGAGTGAGCGCGCAACTCACAGCGCTCGACTGCCCCTTGCCTACGGCTACACTTGCGCAGCTCGAACCTTTTTGAACTCTTTCTTCCTTCCTCCTCTAGGCTCTGCGGGAAAGCATCGCTTCCTCCTCTAGGCAGTGCGGGAAAGCATCGCTCCCGAGGCATGACCTCTCGGCAGCTTGATTTTCAGGCTGCCAAAGGTGACAAGGAGTCATCGCGCTGCACAGCCTGACAACACTCACGCTTTTTTCACGATCATCCTGCTCAGGCATCGGAACACGAGATTTCAGCATTGCTTAGAGTGACGTTTGGTACAAGGGAGATGCAAAAGGTCGCCAGCAGCATGAATTCACCGGTTTTGTCTTCCAAAGAGCTTTCGTGAATCGCTCAATCAATCCTTCGAAAATCAAGCTGGCGAAAGCTGCTTTTGAGTCCGCACACTGAAAGTTCTGCTGCGCGGCCCTTGCTTTCACGGTTTGAATTCTGAAATTGTCACGAAAATCCACGGTGTCATTTGGTCTTTGTGATTTCTCAACCTCCGCATTTGACTTGGCCGAACCTCCCTTCTTCAACACGGCAACACGACAGGCTATTTGTCGTACCGTCCCGGTATCTAAGAAGCCACGGTGGGACCGTCGCGCAAGACCAGAACCGTCTTTGACAGCAAGCGTTGAAATCTAGTGCTGCCAGAAAACAAAATCCGCTCTTGTGAGGGCACGAATAAAATGGGCGCAAACTTGAAAAAAGAACTGCTCCATGCGGGCTCGAACCGTAGACCTCTCGATGAACTGCTCCCAGCCGAGGCTGATGAACTTGTTAACAGTCGAACGCTCTACCAACTGAGCTATAGAGCAATTGTTGTCATCGGAAGTTTAATGTGTGATACATAGATTCACAAAAAATCTCTAGGCGCGCGTCTTCGCCAGTCAAACAAGGTAACTTCGCTGATAAAAAGAACTCGGTTTCCTACGCTAAGCCCCAGGATCACTTGCGGTTTAACTGAAAGTACGTCAGGATACCCCCGTAAACCATACCTCTTAGTATGAGAAAATGTATCTTCCTGCCTGGTTGTTGAGGGAATGAGAGGTTTGTGTCATGGTCGTACTTTATCGCGACATGGAGCTCCTTCTATGCCAAACATCAACCTTTCGTCGGGAGCGGCCAGATCAGAGCTCCATCTTTGATCGCATCTCGAACTCCTCCACCGTTCCTTGTCGGTCACGTCCTCCTCCTTCTGGCGCTCGTCTCTCCTCCGTAGTCTTTTTGCGAAATATGAACGGGCGAACCATCCGTCTTTGACTTAGCCACGCCAGCACCTTCGCTAGCTCATTACGTACAGGCATATCCAGGTCCTAACCAGCCTGGTACCCTCAATCGCGAAATGAGGCCTGATGTAAGCATCTTGACTACGAAAAATTTCGTAAACTTTCATTGCTTGGCATCTCGACCCTAACCAAAGAATCGATCGTTCGCATACGAACCCAAAGCCGGTGCGCAGGGCCCTGAGATGTGCAGACAAGACCAGATAAGCTCTGTCACGGTCGCCAATGCGCCTGTGACATGGCGTTACGCCTTCGGACAACAACACTCGGCGAACGGTCCTTCGGCCGCCCGCGACTTCAGCCCATCGGCCCTTCGGACGTTCGGCCGCACTGCAGCCTAGACCTGACCCGGTTCCCCGCCTTTCGGACAAGACCCATGTCGGACAAGGCGGCCGCCTTCGGGCCCCCACTCTTGCGTCACCCCCGTTACTCTCGTCATTCGCCTCTCCGTCGTAAATAAGCTCCCCTCTCCTCAGCGCTCGTTCTCTTCCCCCCAGTCTTCTCATGGTACGTTTCCAGCCTCAGTCACCGGACCTCCTGTACCGTCGCCCCCGCTCACCCGCACCGGCTTCGGTCCTCCGCACCACTGCCTATCAAACGTCTTCACGCAACTTCTGGCTGGACTCGCCAGCACCCCGTCTTCGGTGGTCCCTCTGCACCACCTCCGCCTTCGCTCTTCGTCCTTCGGACCTTCGCCCTTCGGCCCCTTCGGTCTTCGTTTTCGGTCCATTCCCTTCTCCCTCTACCCTTGGTCCCGGCCTTCGCCTTCGCCTTCGACCTCTCCTTCCCTTATCCGTCCTCCGGTAACCGGCCACGCCCGTGCTCCGTCACGCCCGTGACAGTATAAGAAGACTCTAGTCAAGCAGAGCTCATCAAGTTCAAGTACAACATGGCCAACCTCAAGATCTTCAACTTCATCTGGTATCTCGTCACCCTCGGTCCCCTGTCTCTCGCCACGGCCCCGGCTACCCGCGCTTCAATCCTCACGGGAGGACCGAACCTCGGCGGCGACCTCGACGACCAGGGCTACCACGTCAACATCGAGGAGGCCCTGCTCGAGCCCTCGCCCGAGCCTTCGGCCCTTCCCAGAACCCGACGACGAAGTCAACGACCCGAACCTCGACACCCCCGTCCAATCACACTACGTCGAACACGCCTTTCACGATGAAGCAGCACAGCATTCAGCTTCCCCTTCGGTCGCTGCTTCGATGAACCCTTCGGGTCTGCATCATGCTTCGGTCCCTCCTGCTTCGGTTCCTTCGGTCGACCAGTCGGCCGCGAACCCTTCCGTTCTCGAAACTCTCCTGGCCTGCCTGACCGAAGTCACCGTCAATCGTCCCGCAACAGCACCCTCGACCCCCAAGGGTCCTGACGCACGGTGCCCGGACAAGTTCGACGGTTCGGACCGGTCCAAGCTTCGTCACTTCCTCGCCCAATGCCGAGTCGTTTTCCTCAACCACGACAAGCGCTTCGCTACCGAACGGTCTCGTGTCCTCTACGCCGCTTCGTACCTTACCGGTGTCGCCGCGGACTGGTTCGAGCCGTTCACTCTCGACCTCGGCAACCCCGTTCTCAACTCCTGGTCCGACTTCGAGCAACGGCTGCAGTCGCTCTTCGGCGACCCCGACGAAGTGGCTACCGCCGAACTCAAGCTCGAATCTCTTCGCATGAGAGACAACGAGCAGGTAGCCAACTACATCACCAAGTTCTCCGCTCTTCGTTTTGCTTTCCGCCGCGGTCTGTCAACCCAGCCTCTGGACCAGATCGCGCTTCGGGAAACGAAGCCACGCTCCCTCGCCGAACTCATGGACGTCGCCCTCGACCTCGGCCAGCGCCACTGGGAGAGGGAACGCGAGAAGAAGTCCTTTTCTCCCTCGGTCGGCTCCTCGTACTCTCTGTCCTCTTCCTCGTCCAAGCCCTCGTCCGGCTCAGCTTCCACTCGTTTCGGTTCCAACGGACTCAAGTCATCTTCGGTCCCGAACCGTACTTCGAACTTCCGTCCGAATCGGTCCAATACGTCAACTATTTCGTCCCGTCCCACCTCGAACCTCGACACGGTACTCGATCGGTCCGGCAAGGTTCGTGAGGACGAGAAGAAGCGTCGCCTGGCCCTCGGCCTCTGCCTCTACTGCGGAGACCGAAGCCACAAGCTCGCCGATTGCCCGAAGCGTCCCGCTCAGTCTTCGGCCTCCGGCGGCAGCGCGTATGCTTCGGTCTCGTACCCGTCAAAAGACTAGTAAGCGGTGGACCTACGCGCCCAGCTCATCGCCCCGCTCTTCCTTTGGCGCACCTCAAGTCTTCCATTACGGTTCATGATTCGTCTCCACGGTCTATCTACCTCGACGTTGCTTTTACCGATCCTTTTCTCCACTCGAACCTCAAGTTCCTCGTCGACACCGGTTCTCCGCCGGTTAAGGGGGAAACTCAAGTGATTGAGTGGAGACAAACTCAACGCGTCATTTCGCCTTCAAGAATATAGGAAGGAAGAACAATTTTTTCTCCACTTAGGAACGTGGGCCACGCCGACAACCCGACAAAATCTCAATTCATACGCAAGTGATCCTGGCGCTCAGCGCACGAAAATCAAATTTTCACCAGCCAAATGACATTTTTACTCAAAAGTTCCTTAGTATGAAAGTTTCGTTGTCTAATCCTCCTCATGCTGGGGTCATCAGTTGCTTCATTGCACTCGAATCAAGGTCAGGACAATCGGTTGAAACCCCAGCTCAATTACGTAAGCACACGTGGCATGGACGCCACAGCACCGCCACACAGCGTCCCCTTGCTATTTAGGCCCTGCCACAGGTCCATCTGCCGTTTGACCCCTAACTGCGTCCCCTCCTCCTACTTCACATCGGCCTGCCCCCACCCTTTGCATCGACCCCCGACCGCTTGGCTCCGACCAACCCGGTACGTGTTTTGTCCCTTGTTTGTCGCGTACAGAGTGCTGACTGCTCTAAACTTGTGTTTTGTGTTTGTTTCGTGTGGGACTCGCGTACTGGGGGGCAATCTTGGGTGATGTTGGGAATTACGGGCGACGTTGGGGATTGCGGGCGGGGGCTTCTCAATTGAGGGTATTGAATGAGCAATTGCTTGAAACATGATTAACGTTAGACAGGATAATGATTCAAACCTAAGAAGTCAATGACCTACAGTCCTGCAGGTAATGGCGCCGCACCTCCCAGTTAATTGAGGGACTCTGCCTTTTTTGGATTACGCGCGAAATTGTCAGGATTACGGGCGACTAGGATTACGGGCGAGGACCCCTCAATTGAGGGGGCGTACATTTTACAGACGCTAGGCTACAATTTCCTCCGCACGTGCGACCCAGGCATCGACTGGCAACTCGAAACCCTTCGCCCGAAGTCTCCTACTACGCCAACGGCTGCGTCCACCGCTCCCGTTCTGGAGACGAACGTTCTTCGGTCGGCTTACCCATCCTCGGCCTCTTTGGCACCTTCGGTCGCTCCGGCGACATCTTCGGCCTCTTCGGTAACACCTTCGCCCGCTTCGGCGACTCCTCCTGCCTCTTCGGTCTCCGGCTTCTTCGATGACGACGAAGACCCGGACGACATCGCGGACATCCTTCGGTGTGTCCCTTCGGAATACCACAACTTTGTCAACGTCTTCTCCAAGTCTCGTGCTCCCTACGATCACTCTATCGAGCTAGAAGGCGATTCGCTTCCACGCATCGGTCCTGTCTACTCAATCTCCTCGAAGGAGTCGGACGCCCTCAAGGGCAACATCAAAGAGCTTCTTTGAAAGGGTTTCGTTCGCCCATCCAAGTCCCCTATCGGTGCCCCCGTCGTCTTCGCCAAGAAGAAGGACGGTTCACTTCGGCTTTGCATCGACTACCGCGCTCTCAACGCTGTCACGCGCAAGAACCGGTACCCCATCCCTCCAATCGCCACGCTTCTCGAGAAGCTCGGTTCGGCTAAGGTCTTCACCAAGATCGACCTTCGCGGAGCCTACAACCTTCTTCGGGTCGCAGAAGGCGACGAATGGAAGACGGTCTTCCGAACTCGCTACGGCTCGTTCGAGTTCCTCGTTATGCCCTTCGGTCTCACGAACGCCCCCGCGTCGTTCCAATGCTTCGTGAACGACATCTTCCACGGCTTCGTCGACAACTTCGTCATAGTCTACCTCGATGACATTCTCGTATACTCGAAGGACCTCGACGAGCACCGCACTCACATTTGGAAAGTCCTCGACGTGCTCCAAGCGCACAATCTCTACGGCAAGGCCACCAAGTGCGAGTTCCACACGCACTCCATCGAGCACCTCGGCTACTTCGTTACGCCCGAGGGTCTTCGGATGGACCCAGGCAAAGTTCGGACGATCCTCGACTGGCCGAAACCGACTTCGGTCAAAGGCGTACAGTCGTTCCTCGGCTTCGCCAACTTCTACCGGCGCTTCATCCGCAACTACTCCAAGATCGCAAACCCCCTCACTTCGTTCACGAAGAAGGACCTTCGGTTCGAGTGGGGCGAGCCTCAACAGCTGGCCTTCGAACACCTCAAGGCAGCGTTCACGTCGGCCCTGATCCTCGCTCACTTCGACCCATCCCTTCCGTCGTTCGTCGAAACGGACGCCTCGGATTACGCCATCGGCTGCATCCTCTCGCAGATCGGTTCGGACGGCTTGCTGCGTCCGGTCGCGTTCGAGTCGCGCAAGATGCAACCGGCCGAACTCAACTACGAAATCCACGACAAGGAGCTTCTCGCAATACACAATGCCTTCGTGCATTGGCGGTCGATGCTCCTCTCGCTCGACTCACAGATCGTCGTCCTCACCGACCATACCTCGCTTCGGTACTTCATGTCTTCGAAGCTTCTCAATCGTCGGCAAGCACGCTGGGCCGGTTTCTTATCGGAGTTCGACTTCGAAGTTCGGTACCGCCCCGGCAAACAAGGCCAGAAGCCTGACGCTCTATCACGTCGAGACGACGTTTACCCTTCCGGGGGGGAAGGCGCATACGCCAGGAACAATTCCCACAACTTCCGTCCTCTCCTTAAGCAATCCGAACTGCGACTAGCTTCGGTCGAGCTTGGGCCAGCCACCCTGTTCGCCAACATCACTTCTTCGCTCCCCGTATCCAACCCCGAAGACCTTCGGCGTCGCATCCGGTTGGCCCAACTGGAAGACACCTCGGTCGTCGAACTTCGGTCGACCCTCCCCGACGGCTACTCGCTCGACGTCGACGACGTCCTCCGTTTCGACTCTCGCATCTTCGTCCCGAACGACGAAGCCATCAAGCTCGAGATACTTCGGTCCCGTCACGACCACCCTTCGGCAGGTCACCCCGGCCGAACCAAAACTCTTCAACTAGTTCGACGGGACTACTTCTGGCCTAAGGCAGCCGAGTTCGTCCAACGCTACGTCTCGGGCTGCGTCTCCTGTGGCCGAAACAAGTCTTCGCGGTCCAAGCCGCACGGCCTTCTTCGGCCACCTTCAGTCCCCACGTCCCCATGGAAGTCCCTGTCAATGGAATTTATCAAGCAACTCCCACTGTCGAACGGCTTCGACGCAATCCTCGTCGTGGTCGACCGCTTCTCCAAGATGTCGATCTTCGTCCCTTTCCACACTACGGACACCACCAAGGACCTTGCTTTGGCCTACGTCCAGCACGTGTTCTCGAAGCACGGCCTCCCCGACGACATCATCTCGGATCGCGGTTCTTGCTTCGTCTCCAAGTTCTGGGAAACCCTCACATCGCACCTCGGCATCAAGCGCAACCTTTCAACGGCCTACCACCCCGAGACCGACGGCCAAACCGAACGAGTGAACCAATCACTTGAACATTACATGCGGTTCTACGTCGCCTACCAGCAGGACGACTGGTCCTCCTGGCTGCCGATGGCCGAGTTCGCGTACAACAACTCGGACCACACCTCGACCGGCAAGTCGCCTTTCTTCGTCAACTACGGCCACAACCCACGCTTCGATGTCGTCCCCGGCACAACCACTTCGGCCCCCGCGGTCGACTTCGCCACCGAACTTCAAGACGTCCATACCAAGGTTCGGTCGACCATCCTCACTTCGGTCGAACGCTACAAGCGCAACGCAGACCGACATCGAACCGACGCACCTCTCTATAAGGTCGGCGACTCGGTCATGCTCTCACGCGAGAACATCGCTCTCGCTCGCCCATCTCGGTCCCTGTCCGAACGACAACTGGGACCCTTCAAGGTCATCCAGATCGTCTCACCGGTCGCGGTCAAGCTCGAGCTACCTTCGGAGCTGTCGAAGCTACACCCGACGTTCCACGTAGCCTTACTTCGGCCGTGGCCCGAGAACATCATCCCCGGTCGCGACCCGCAACCCCCAGGGCCAATCGCCATCGAAGGCGAAGACGAGTTCGAAGTCAAGCGTATCGTCGACTCTTCGCTTCGTGGTCGGTCCAAGAAGCTCCACTACAAGGTCGAGTGGCTCGGCTACGAGAACACCTCGGAGCAATACACCTGGGAAGCGGCCGAGAACCTGGTCAACTCCCCGACGCCATCGACGACTTTCATCGCACCTACCCGGCCAAGCCCGGTCCCTTGTCACGTCTCTAGCGTGGCATCATACCTTCTTCGGCCGCACTTCAGTTCGGTCGCTTCGTTTCGGTTTTCCCTCTTCGCCCTTCCTTGATTCCGCCTCACACTCTATTCCGTCTTCGCTTCGCTTCGCTTCACTTCGGTTCGCTCGGTGCGCTCGCCCTCGCGTTCGCTACGTTCGCGACGCTCTCTTCGCCCGCTACTTCGGTCCCTTCCAGAACTTCGAGCCTGCAGTCACTTCGCCGTCGCCACTCAGCCCTCGCTCGGTGCTCCACTGGTCCAGTCTTCGACGCGACGGCTTCTAGTTCATAGCTTGGTCGGGATCCGGTCGTACTTCGGCAAGGCACTTCGTTCGGTACGTCACTTCGGCCCGGCGTACTTCGGTCGTCGTACTACCTCGGTGTGACCTTCATCAACTTCGGGTTTCTGTCCTCGGATGTCCAGCCTCCGAAGCTCAAAGGATCTCGCTCCCTTTACCCCCGGGGTAATGTCACGGTCGCCAATGCGCCTGTGACATAGCGTTACGCCTTCGGCCAACAACCCTCGGCCAACGGTCCTTCGGCCGCCCGCGACTTCGGCCCATCGGCCCTTCGGACGTTCGGCCGCACTGCGGTCTAGACCTGACCCGGTTCCCCGCCTTTCGAGCAAGACCCATGTCGGACAAGGCGGCCGCCTTCAGGCCCCCACTCTTGCGTCACCCTGTTACTCTCGTCATCATCTTCTAGTCATCCGCCTCCCCGTCGTATATAAGCTCCCCTCTCCTCAGCGCTCGTTCTCTTCCCCTCAGTCTTCTTATCGTACGTTTCCAGCCTCAGTCACCGGACTTCCTGTACCGTCGCCTCCGCTCCCCCCGCACCGGCTTCGGTCCTCCGCACACTGTCTATCAAACGTCTTAACGCAACTTCTGGCTCGACTCGCCAGCACCACGTCTTCGGTGGTCCCTCTGCACCACCTCCGCCTTCGCTCTTCGTCCTTCGGACCTTCGCCCTTCGCCCCCTTCGGTCTTCGGTCTTCGGTCTTCGGTCCATTCCCTTCTTCCACTTCTACCTCTACCCTTGGCCCCGGCCTTCGCCTTCGCCTTCGACCTCTCCTTCCCTTATCCGTCCTCCGGTAACCGGCCACGCCCGTGCTCCGTCACGCCCGTGACAGTCTGGCAGGGGATGAGGACAGTGGCGGCTGTGATATTGACAAGGTGTGAGAGTGTGCGTTGAAGGCGCCGCCGCGGGAGATGTGGATGCGGAAGGTGCGTTTGATGCCGCTGCATGCGCCGGGCGAGCGGACGACGGACCGACCGAAGAGGAGAT
Organism: Cystofilobasidium ferigula; assembly: GCA_014825675.1. Taxonomy (NCBI): domain Eukaryota; kingdom Fungi; phylum Basidiomycota; class Tremellomycetes; order Cystofilobasidiales; family Cystofilobasidiaceae; genus Cystofilobasidium; species Cystofilobasidium ferigula. Next base: position 36,466 of record MVAM01000105.1, read on the forward strand.
GCGGAGGCAGATGGCCACACCGTCAGCAGGAGACAGCGGCGAAGTCAAGAGGTGTGACTTACAAGGCGAGGCGAAACGGTGACGCCGGGCTGCAGAGCTCCGTCTGCGTCGACAGCTGCTCCTGTCACTGCGGAGACCGTTTGGACCGGACACGCTGGCTGACAGAGCACGATAGCTGCGGTGCTTACGTCGAAGCCAAGTCAGAAATGACAGCGGTGGAAACTTGGACGGTGCGGTTATTTTGAGGGCAGGTGAAATAAGAAGGAAACGGATACGGGGTCTAGCGTCGCGCTTGCCGACCGCACCTGACAGTCAACAGGGCTCTCCTCGTACACCGTGCACGTGCTTGCATATTCGCTTTCTTTCCTTTTCTTTCGCGACACGAGAGACGGAAGGTGGAGGAAGGAAGGGAAGGGGGGGAAGGGGGAGGTGGTTGCGCCGCGCGCGCAGCTTGCTGCCAGTTTTATAGACAGCAGGGAAGGTTGCCGGTGAGCTCAGCTTCCGAAGTAGCTCGTGAGAGACTCATTCTACATACCTGTAGACAGCAGGGAAGGTTGCCAGTGAGCTACAGGTAGGGGTAAACTAGTGTTCGTATGGACGGTGATGGATGTGAAGGCAACGCCCCTCAGCTCCCGAAGTAGTTCGTGAGAGACTGAGGTGCAGAGGGAAAGGAAGAGAAAAGCGGAAGATGGGCTGCCGCGCCCCAGGGGCCGCGGCGTGACTAGTTACGGAGGAGTTACAAGCAATTACTAGGGGCGCAGTAGAGACCGTCTAACAAGTTTGGCGCTCGCGGTACGAGCCCGACTTGTGGGAAACATCGCGTTACAGATGCATCCTGACACCGATTTCGCTTCCAAACGCCCTCAGTCGTGAGATGAAAACATGATGATACAGAAAAAAAAAAAATGGTTTAGGATTGAACAACGTAAACGGGATGGACTGTAGCAATGAGGAATCGACAGCGAGCGACGGAGAACGCGATACTAGCACGGCAGGAAGGGGGTCAGCAGGTGCTTGAGAAGGGAGGCAAAGAGAAGACGCACCAGAAGTAAGAGACTGAGCACGGAGAGTGACGCAAAGCATCGAGAGGGTCAGCAAGGGCACGAGCGAGAGCACGGAAGGAGGAAGGGCCGCAAAAGACGTACTGACAGAAGCGGCAGCGAAACTCGACGTGGATGTATTGCCTTTGTGTGCCAGCGCGAGGACGCTGAAGGCTGCCCGAAGTGTGCAAAGCGCCGATGGACGACGCCGAAGCCGCGAGCGACGACGTGCCGTGCGCACAAACGTTTTAAGGGCCATTGGACCGAAGTTGCGGGCGGCCGATCAACCGCTGGCTGGGGGTTGTAGTCCGAAGGCGTAACGCCATGTCACAGGCGCATTGGCGACCGTGACGGAAACCGACGGCTGATTTTCGACAAATTGAGAGGCGGAAGGAGACATTCCACCCCATTCCGACTCATCCGACGACGCGAGTTGAGGGGCAGCGCCTCCGAACGGGCTGTTGCGAGGTGCCGGACGACTCACGGCGGGCGATCTGGGGGAAAACTCCGAGCTGCTATTCTCGGAAGAGAAAGAGGAAGACGAGAGTCCAGAAGAGGAAAAGGTGCAGATGGTGTCGGAGGAGGACGTCGAGCCGGCTCGACGGCGTTTTCGAGCCCCTGCCGCATGCTTCCGAGCAAGGCGTTGTTGACCTTCGCTCACATCTACCTGCCGGACGGCCTTCTCCCAGTGAGCGATGTCGACGTCACCAGCTTGAAGACAAAGGAGCTCGTCAGGGCTGTCAGGGCTGCGCACAGGTTCACATAACTCATTTAGCTGACTGATCCTGCTTGTGCCGTGCTTCTTGAGGAAGAACTCGATGCAGTTGGTGTTGTAGCCCACCCTGCTCCTGTGATGGGTGCCTTCGAGGCTGGGGGGTGGGGGGTGGGGGGTACAGGCGGGCGAGCGCAGGAAGGTCAACCGAAACGAGCGTCTCCTCGTCGACCGGCCCAGGATGATCTTCGAGATAGGGACTGACGGCGTTGTCCCTATCGACAGCAACGGCCGCAACAGCTCGGACGGGAAACGATTCCTCCCGCGGCTCCTGATCGATGTCCAGCGCAGCGCTGATGACGGCCGCGGGCGACGGAGCGCCCAGGTGGGCGACCTTGACCTCGGATCCCATTTCCTCCCCTGCTACGCCCGTAACGTTCCGCGCGACTTTCCCCGCACTGAGGGCTGGGTCGCTCGGGACGTTGCAGATGGCTGGAGTGAGAGGGAAAGGAGGGGGATGGCGTTGTGGGGGAGTTCGAGTCCATCTCCCGCCGCTGCCTTCGCGTCGCCAAAAATACGCATGTACACCACTTACACATTGGTGTTGCGTTTCAGGCTGTGCCGTCACGCACACGAGAGCAAATCGACATGTTCACTCATGTAGCTGAGCTGCAGCATGCAGTATGAACCCGTAGGTTTGCAGGCAATGCTGCATGTGTTGCGCGGTGAGTGCATGGTGCGGGGCTGTCTGCTGTCGTCTTGACTGCGGAATCTCATCTCCTCCCTCTCCTTTACTCTCCCCTCAAAACCACCCTTCTACCATGGCACCGAGCCCTATTCAACTACCTCACATCCTCTTCAACCCGCATGCGGGTGCACGCTTCGCAGCATCCTTCCTTGAGCGCGTACTCGCACCGTTCCTCGCCGCGCTCCCGGGCTGGCCCGAGCCCATCGTCCATGCCACCGCGGAGGAGGGCGACGGCGCCCGCGTTGGACGCGAGATCAGGCGCTGGGCGGACGAGCGAGGGCAGGAAGAGGTTGTCGTACTCGTCCTTGGTGGGGATGGCTCGAGCTACGGTGTGTTTCATTCCTTGCTTCGTTTGCTCTCACCCGGACTGGACGTGGACGGTCGGCGCTTGCTCGGGCTTCCCGTGCTGACCAACCGCGCCTGTGTTGACCCTCGCTCATCCATACAGAGCTCATCAACGGCTTCTTTGCCGCCGGATCACCCTCGTCGTCCGCCGTGCCAGCGCCGGGGCTGCAGATCGTCCCCCTCCCTCTCGGCACGGCCAATGCGCTGTTCTCGCACCTCTCCCTCGCACCGCCGTCACCGTTGGCGCAGAAGCAGGAGTCCGGGCCGCTGACACTGGAGAAGGCAAGGGAGAAATGGTGGGGCGTGTACTTGGCTGAAGGGACGGGTGAGGAGGATGTCGCGAAGCTGAGGGCGGTTGGCGCGTGGCTCGACGCGCATCCTCCTTCAAGTCCGACAGGAACGACGCCGACGGCGGCACACGTGGACACACCGGTCGCGGAGCGCCTTATCGGACGGCCTACCCCTCTCCCTCTCACCCTCACGACCTTCCACGCCCCCTCCTCTCCAACTGCTCCGCCGACAACGCCGTCCCCCGTGCTCTCGCACATCGTCCTCTCCCTTGCTCTCCATACGGTTCTCCTCCACCGGTCCGAAGTCCTCCGTGCGTCCGTTCCCGGGCTCGAACGGTTCCAACAGGCCGCCGAACAGGTGCTCGACGTCCAACATGAAGGGACGCTCGTTCTCCCTCCGGATGCGAGGCGGTGGGACCCAGTCCAGCAGACGTTTCGCGCGGTCGAGCGCAGCGGCGAACGCAACGCGGAGGCGGAACTCAAGCTCGAAGGACCGTTCGCGTACATCCTCTCGTCGCCTGCGGTCGCCCGCCTCGAGCCGGCGTTCGTCATCCTCCCCTCGCTGCTTTTGACCGCCCGGGACGACCCTGATGATGACAGCAACGAGCGTCCCGAGCAGGCGGCGACGATGGACCTCGTCGTGCTTCGTCCGGAGCGTAGTCAGGCTGTCCGGGAGGGAGGGAAGGCGGCATGGGTCGAGCGTGTGAGGGAGGTGCTCGGGGGCGCGTACAAGAGTTGGTCCCCCGTTCCTCGTTCCTTCCTTTCCCAACTGATCCCTCCCCTTCCGATCCTGAACAGACGGCGTTCACGTCGACATGCTCCTTGATGACCCCGTCCCGGACGACGACGGCGGCCCCGGCGTAGCGGAGGTTTACCGCGTTGGGTCCTTCGAGTTCCACTCCTCGCAACCAGCACGGGCGCTCTCGGACTCTTGCGCACATGTACAGGAAGGGCCGGAGCGCGAAGAGCTGAACCATCTCGTCTGCGCCGACGGGACGATACACCGCGTCCCTCCGTCGGGGTACGTCCGCGTGCGCGCGCTGTCGCGCGTTGCCGGGCGCCCGCCAACCAGCGCGGACGGCGAGGAGGACGGCAGAAGGCTCGAAGGACTTGAAGGCGCGAGGGTGTCGGTCTGGTTCTGAGATGTCGGCGGTTGCTAGATGGTGGGGTCGACCTTCGTCCGCCCCTGTTCCCCTAACGCTCATCGCGAGACAACCATGTGTCCTTACGGTCGTCCTCTTCCAGGCTGCATATATGTGCGCGGATGCATCATGTCTTTTGTGACGATTGAGCAAGGATGGTCATCAAAGAGGCAGGGTCTATCAGGCAGCGAGGGAATGGACAGACGTCCCGCAGCACCAGTCTTGAGCGCGGAAAAGTGTTCACTGCTCGAGGACATCGACCTGCACAAAGGAAAACGGTTAGCCGGATGCGCGTACGGCGCGGAGGCACCCGATGCAGGACGAGAAGGGAAAGGACGAGGGAGGAAGGGCGAAGTGAAGGCGCGCGCAACGGTGTAGACGCTCAGCTACCGTTGTAAGGTTCCTCTTGAGCCCAAGGAGTTATGAAGCCCTCGAGCCCTGTCGTGGCTGGTTGCTAGATATAGGTTTTGTCGATCATCGCGAGGCTGCGCGCGCCCTTCCGAGGGAGGGGATGGATGGCGAGGAAGAACGATAGAGCAGATGGAAAAAAGACGTACGTAGCGCGAACGCAGGTTCTTCTTCCGCGCGGCTGCGCTGCCCGTTGGCGTCGGCCCGCGCGAGGGCGGTGCGCTGAGCAGCGCTTCGAGCGGGTCCACGGGCTTGCCGAGCGCTGATGCCGTGGGCGGACGGGTCGGAGGGCCACCGGATGGAGGGGCTGGAGGAGGCGTTGACGTGGTCGTGGAGACGCCGGAGGAGGGCGGCGGCGGGCCAGCAGACGACACGCGCACCTGAGGCGGCGGCGGCGGCGCACCGCCAGCGACAGGGCTCATCCCGAGCGCAGAGGCCGGCGCACGCGGCAAAGGCGGCGCGTCGGACGGCGAGGGGCGGAGCACATGCGAGGGAGACGCCGTCTGTGCGCGCGAGGGCGGAGGAGGAGGGAGAGGGGCGGGGGCCGTCGCGTCTGCGCCGGCCTGCGAGGTGCAAGAAACGAGAGGCATCGTCAGTCACCTTCTCGGCCATCGGCTTGCGCGGGTAAGTCCGCCGCGAGGGCAACGCACCTTCTTGTTCACCCACCGCTTCAGGTCCTTGTCGAAGTAGAACGCCGACTCCTCCCCGAGCTTCGCCTTGATGGGTGCGTTCCCTCCCGCGCCAGGCGTGGCAGGCGGCGTAGGCTCCTTCTTGCTCCCGCCGCCCCAAAGCTTGCCGAGCCAGGAGCTCGAGGACTTGAGCTCGTCCTTGGCGGGCGGGGCTGCAGTGCATTGAGGCGAGAGCGGGTCAGGGTCTGGGTCGGACTGACGGGCGAGGGGACGAGGGAAGGACGCACGCTTGCTGTCAGCCTTCGCAGGCGCTTTCGCGGGCTCCTTCCCCTTCACCGACGACGCAGCGTTGTCCGCGGCATCGGCCGCCGCCGCCGAAGCAGCAGCAGCGGCAGCGGCAGCCTTCTTCTTTGAGCCGCTCGAGTTGCCGAACCCGAGGTCCTCGTCTTCGTCTTCGACGGCGAGGGCGGGCGCACCCCAGCCTGCGTAAGGCTCCTGAACCGCAGGAGCAGCAGCAGGGGCCGGCGGTGCGTAAGCAGCGGCGGGGGCGTATGACCCGTACGAAGGCGCGCCGAACGCCGAGTCGCTGCTGGCGGGCGCGGCGGGTGCGTACGACCCGTACCCAGCTGTGCTGCCGAACGCATCGTTGCCGCTGGTGCTGACGGCGGTGGGCGCGCCCCACGAAGGCGCAGCGGCGGGAGGGTGCGCAGCGGTGAGCGGAGCGAACCCTGAGACCGACTCGATGCTCGCAGCTCTGGACGGCACCCTCGACGGCGCCCACGAGCTGTACGCGTCCACCAGCGGTGGCGCTCCAGGCGCTACGAACGCCGCCGGCGGCGGGGGTGAGCTGGAAGCGGCAGGCGGAGGCGCAGGCGGCGCGTCGCCCTCGCCGGCGACGAACTTGGTGATGCGGCCTTCGACCCACGCGCCGAGCCCGTCCAGGCTGGGCTTGGCGACTGTGCGTGCGATCCACGAGCCGGACGAGCCGTCGACGGCGCCCGAGGCGGCGATGCGTGCCGAGAGCTCGCGCAGCTGGTCGACGAAGGACTGGGTGTGGTGCGGCGAGCGCGTCTTGGAGAGCTTGAGCGTCGCGGTGATGGCTTCGCAGTACCTGGGTACGTAGCCGTCCGAAAAAAAAGAAGGGGAACGCCGTTAGCGAGTGGGCGAATGACAGAGGCAGGAGGAAGAGCAGAAGGAAGAAAAACGCACCTCTGCGCCGTCGTCATGTCGCCCTGCTCGACGAGCCTGACGGCATGCACGAGCCTGTAAGGCTGGAGATACGGCACGCCCTCGAACGGCGGGTGCCCCTTGGGGACGGGCGCGAGCGACAGCGCGTACTCGACGAGCTCGGTGTTGACGATCGCGGCGTGGACCTCGTCCGCGGTCGACGAGGGCGACGCGCCGTACAGGTGCACGCGAGGGGGGACGGGCCCGCCGAGGGGGTTGAGCGGGGGCGGGTGGGAGGAGAGCAGGAAGCTGGGGAAGGGGGGGGGGGATGAGCACCATCCAGCGGCAGGGCAACACAGGGAACGAAGGGTCAGTCTCCAGGGACTCTTTGGAACGAGCGGAACAACAGGAGCGAAGAAAATACGCACCAAGCATGGCCCGCATGCAGCCAGCCGACATGGACCAGCGCATCGCCCAGCGAGAGCAGCGCCTCCTGCGCGGCGCCCTGAGCGCCCGCGCCGCCGGCCGCGGCCCGGTTCGCAGCGAGCATCGCCGCGCACTCGCGCCAGTTGCGCAGGTTGCGCGCGGTCGTCTGTTTGGTGGCGGTGGGGGACCGAGCGAACGGGCCGGAGGTGGGGACATCAAGCTCGGCGATGGAGAGCGGGCCTAGAAGCAGGGGTCGCCGAAGAAGCAGCGACCGGAAAGGTCAGTACGAGCGTGTGATTAGCAGGGAAGGGGTAAAAAGGTCGGGACACGCACCCGTTGCGCCGCTGAACATCTCGTACGTCAGCCTGAGCGCCTGCCTCTTGCTCGCCCCCTCCTCCTCGTGCTCCTCTCCCTCGCCTGCACCACCACCAGCAACAGCAGCAGCGCCGCCACCGAACGCATCGCGCGCAAAGGCCTTGACCACCTCGGCCCATGCGGTCTTGTCGCCGGCGCCGGCGACGAGCACGAGCGCGTGCGCCCACAGCCGCTCGGCGCTCGCGTACTGGACGGCGCCGGCGCGGTCGCCGGCGAGGAGGAGGGCGGTCAGGTGGTCGAGTGCTGCGGCGGAGGGCGCGGGCGCGGGGTCGGGGGAGGTGGAGGGAGGCGGGGCGGTGGTGGTGGTAGGCGTGGGCGTGGAGGGAGCGGGGAGGTCCGGGACGAGCACCCGGCGAACGTCCTCTTCCACCTGGGCACTGTAGCACGAACGACGTGTTGAAGGAAGCGTGTCTCAGCGCTCTGAGCAATGGAAGTCGCGGAGAGGGCCGGCCGGTGCGGGAGAAAGAAAAACGCACCTGCCAAACAGCCTTCCGTCGTGCTGCACCATCGCCGCGAGCAGCCTGCTCAGGACCGCCTTGCCCTCCCACTCGCGCAGCTGCGCCTCAGGCTGCCCGCCCGAGCAGCCTCCCGCCTGGCCGAGCCCGTTGGCCTCGAGCCAGCCGGCCGTCTCGTCGGCCTCTGCCGCCCGCGCGGCGAGGTACGCGAGCACCGCGGCCTTCTTGGCGCGCGCCGCGGAGCCCTTCAGCGCGGACGGGTCGAGGAACGCAGGGCCTGGGAAGGGGGTCGGCGGGTGGGAGGGGGCGGGGGGGACGAGGAGAGGGCGGTCGAACGAGGGGAGAGGAGCGGAAGGAGGCGGGGAGCGCGCGAGCGCAGGGAGGGCAGGGTGCGCCGCCGCCGCCGCAGGGGGCAAAGAAGCAGCCGGGAGCGCATATGGCGTCGTGGGCGCCTGCGGCGGCAGCGGTGGCGGCGGCGGCGGAGCAGGGGGCGGAGCGGAAGGAGCAGCAGTTGGGGCGTACGCAGCAGCCGACGAAGGACGTGCAGGCGGTGGCGGCGCTGCGTACGGGTTGGCCGTGGTCGGCGGGGGCGGGGGCGAGCGCACGAGCGGGACGACAGGCCGCGAAGGGGTCGGGGCTGTTGCTGCTGCTACAGGGGGCGTGTAGTGCGAGGGAGTAGCCGGCGGCGCGGGCGGCCGCGCGTAAGGGTTCGCGGTAGCCCGAGCAGTCGTCGAGGGCGCCGTCGTCGGCCTAGGAGGGGGGACGACCGCTGCAGCCGCTGGTGGCGGCGGCGCAGGCTGCTCCAACTGCTGCTGCGGCGGCGGCGGCGGCGGCGGAGGCGGCGCCGGCTTAGGAAGAGCCGCCCACGGGTTCGCCGTGCGCGTGCGCGAAAGGGACGGCGGTGCTGGCGCAGGCGTCGCGACAGGCGGCGGTGAGGGCGTGCGCAGGGCGGGCACGGCCACGGGCACGGGCGCAGGCTCGGGCGCGGCCGGCGAAGAGAGCGTCGGGGGGTCGGCCTCGTCCGCAGCGAGCGCGGTGGGAGATGGGGATGGGGAGGCCGGCGCTGCAGACTCGGAGGCGGGCGCGCCGCCGTCGCCGTCGAAGAGGGGGAAGTCGTCATCGTCGCCTGGGCCGCCAGGGCCAAAGAGGTCGTCCGGGACAGTCGCGGGGGGTGCTACCCCGAGCGAGCCGTCGGGCGCCACAGACGTGGGCGAGGACGGGGAGGAGGAGGGGGCGGCGGCGGCCTCGTCCACAGGCTCGTCGACTGGCGGCGGCGGCGGCGGCGACGCCGGCACTGAGCGCCGAGCGCCGTCGTCGAGAGGGAACTCGCCGTCGTCCTCGTCCGCGCCGAACAGCCCGTCCGGCTCCGCGTCGGTCGGCGTGCGCTCGAGCACCAGCTCGCGCTCGACGACGGAAGCGGACGACACCGGCGCGCCGGTACCGGCCGCGGTGTCGGGAGATGGCTCGTCGGCGGTCGGGGCGAGCGGGAAGTCGTCGTCGTCGTCGTGAGCGTCGTCCGGGGTGAAGAGAGGGTCGCTGGCGGGCTCTGCGGGACCGGTGGGTGCTGGTGCTGCCGCCGGTTCGGACGAGGGAGGAGGGGGAGGAGCGTCTTCCGGCAGCGACGGCGGCGGCGCAGGCTCGGCGCCGTCCCCGGCCGCCGCGCCGCCGATGGGGAACTCGCTGTCGTCCTCCTGCTCACCGAACAGCGCGTCCGGCGGCGGGGGCAGGCCGACGACGGGGGCGCCGAGCGGAGCGGGCGGGTCGACGACGGGTGCGGCGGAGGGCGGGCGAGATGGCGGGAGCGGCGTGTCGGCGGGGGCGGGAGGGGAGGACGACGGCGGCGACGACGACGGCCGGTGGTGGCTGTCGGCGGGGTCGAGGGCACGGTCGGCCATGGCTCGAGGAGGGGGACGCTGGCTTGCTGTCTGGCTTGGCTTGCTGGCTGGCTGCTGCTGCTCGATGTCGCCGCCCATCGCCCATCGCCGGCTGCCCCCTTAGACAGCGCCGCCTTAGACAAACCCCGACGACGCATACATCCCCTCCTCCTCCCCCTCTTGCTTCCCGCTGCAGCCACAGAAGCATCCCATCCGAGGCATTCGAGGCGGTCGTCGTCCGATCAAGCGATCGCTCGGGCATGCATCTCTCCCTCTCTGTCTCTCTCTCTCAGCGAGGTCCCCCCATCTCGCTTCAGCCCTCCTCGAGCATGACGCCCTCGGGCGCAACGCTCTCCGCGACCGCCGGCGGGGCGAGTACCTGCGCGGCGGGTGCCGGTGCAGGTGCAGGCGCAGGTGCGGCGGCGGCGGCGGTGGCGGCTGAGGGGAGGATCTTCTCCCCGCCCTCGGCCGCGGCGAGCGCGCCGAACCGCGTCGACACGTGGCCCTTCTCCATCTGAACCGAAGCAAGCGAGCGACGCCGGGTCATCGCTTACGTCAGCAGCGGCGCGGCAAAGCGGAGAACAGGGAGGGAGGCAGGGCGCACCGGTACGAACGGCTTCGCGTGGACGTTGAACACGGCGCTCCTGTTCCCCCCCGCGGGCGCGGGCGCGGGCGCGAACTTCCTGGACACGGGCGGCCTGGCGTAGGGCGAGCTGCGGAGGCCGCCGAGCGCGTGCGGGGGGCGGCCGTGCGGGTGGGCAAACTTGCAGTCCGCTGCGGGGACGGCGGGACGCGCAGGAGCCGTTGGTGAACGGCGGTCAGCGGGAGGGCGGATCCAAGAAGGGAGAGACGACGATGAAGGGGGGGAAAGGACGGACCTCTTGTGCAGCGCACGCCAAACCTGCACGCCTTCCCCGTCGTCTCCCCCCACACCGCCGCCGCCGCTGCGCTGCCGGCGCCGGTGGACCCCGACCCCTCCTCGAGCGAGCCGTCCGGCCGGCGGTGGGCGAACGCGCACTCGCCCGTCGCGCGGCGCGCACAGTCGCGGCCGAAGCGGCACTCGACGCCGGCCTTGCCCTTGCCGCCGCCGGGTCGCTGGGCGGGCGAGACGTGCGACAGGCTGCAGTCGGCGTCGGCGCAGGCGAGCATCGCCGGGCAAGGGTTGGTCGACAGGACGAGCGCGTCCGCCGTCGCTGCAGGCGAGGGGTGCGAGAAGCCGCACGGTGCGAGCTCGCAGCCGACGCCGAACCTGCAGAGCTCGGTCGTTGCCGGCTGAGAAGGCAGCTGCTCGTGCGCCGGGACGGGCGGTGCAGGCGCCGGCGGCGCGGGTTCGGCCACCGGCTGGCCGATGCGGGAGAGGAGGGAGACGGGCGCGGCGGGCCGCGGGGGGAGCGCCTGCTGCTGCTGCTGCTGTTGGCGCTGTGCGCGGGGAGCGGAGGGCGGGAAGGCGGGCTTGGGGGGGAGCGGCGCTTGTTGGCGCGTAGTGGGGGCCGGCACGGGCGCAGGTGCCGGTGCAGGTGCAGAGGCAGGTGCAGGTGCAGGTGCAGGTGCAGGTGCCACTGGCGCTGGCTGCTGCTGGCTCGCCGGCGGCTCTCCGCCTGCTTGAAGGCTGAACAGGAGGTCGGTGAAGGTCGGGTCTGGAACAAGGGAGACGGTGGCGGGTCAGCACGGCGGCGATCTGGGAAGGGACAAGGGCTCAAGAAAGGGGTGGGAGGGAGGGACGAGAGGAAGGACGCACCGTACGCGTCGCCGATGAGGTCGGTGAGCTCCTCGGTGATGCTCTCCTTGGGTCGGTTGTTGTGGAGCATGACGGCGATGTACTGTTGGCGGTGGCAAGCCAGATGAAGGACGGGGAGGGTCAGCGCGTGGGCCCTAGGGGGGGGGGGGGGAGCGAGGAGGGGCGGAAGGGGAGAGACCTCGCTCATGACGTCGTCGTCGGCGTCGGTGTAGTCGCGCTGGACGAGCTCATGCTGGATGCGCTGCTGGAGCGGCGAGGGCTCGGCCATGGTCGTCGAGGGGGGCGTGGGAGGGATGGGGACGGGGTGGTGGATGGGACAGGAGCTGTCTAGCCAGCAAGAGCAGCTCCTGGCGTCCGCCGTCCGCAGTCTCCTGACGCCCCCTTCCTCCCTATCCTCCTCCTCCTCCGCTCCTATCCTCCAAGCCATGGCAGATCCACCCCCGCACACGCTGCAGGCATCGCTCGCCACCCTCGCCAACTCGATCCTCAGCCGTCCCCTGGGCAGTCACCGGCCAGCTGCCGCCGTCGCCGACGACGACGACGACGAGCCTGTCCGTCCTTCTCCTCCTCCTCCACCCTCTTGCCCCTCGCCGCTTCCCAGCACGACGCACGCGACTGACCTTGCGCTTGTCCTCTGACCTGCGTGTCCTTGGTCTCTGCTCTGTTCGCACCCGCCGCAGCTCTTCTACTCGGCCCATCCAGCGCCGTCATCAGCATCACTCGCCGCGCCGCCGACGGTGTCAGCCGACGCCGCCAGCGTCGATTCGCTCTTCCGGACGCCCCTTGACGACTCCTCTCCCGAGCCCGCAGCCGCCGCCGTCGTTGCAGACTATGGCGACGAGCAGGGAGACGACGACGACGACGGAGCGGATGCGTTGTTCGGACCCGCCTCGCGTCTCGCCCAAGAGCGCCATCCGCTCGCAGCGCCCACCCTCTCGGACCCTTCCGCCTCAATATCGAAGCCATCGCCTGCCTCAGCGTCAAGGAAGCCCCCAGGCAGCACGCCGTTGAACCCTGATGGCGAGCGGCGCACCTCACGGGGGTGGCTTGCACATCAGTCCGCCTACCCCGCTGCAGCGGGTGGGTCTCGCCGGCGGTCGTCCGACGACGAACGCAGCGACAGCGACATCTCGGAGAGCACGGTCTCGTCCTCGACCAGCGACTCTGGCTCCTACACTTCCTCCTCCGAGGACGGCGATGCCGCCGCCGCTGCCGTGTCGGACGACGGGTCCGCGCGCGGCTCCCCTCTCGCGCACTCGCTGCTCCCGCGCGCGCACCGCCCACCCGCACGCGGCCAGTCCACCCCTCCCCGCGCAGAGCCGCCGCCGTCGCTCGCGGCCTCACGCGGGGTCGGCCGGTCCTCACAGCGCGGGCCGGTGCGCAAGTTCCACGACCCGCTCGCGCTCGCGCTCTTCCTCGCGAGCATGTCTGCGCTCGGCGTCCTGCTCGTGCTGTCCTTCGTCGGCGGCGGCGGCGGCAGCGGGCAGTCCACAGGCGGGAAAGCAGCCAACGGCAACCCCTCGCCCTTCCTGACGCTCCTCCGCGCGCTCCCGCTCCTCACGCTCCTCGTCCTCCTCGCGAGCCTCGCACCCCCGCTGCTGCTGTACGGCCTGCGCCGGGCTGCCCAGGTCGTCTTCGTCGGCTCGGGGGTGGCGGGTGTGCTGGGGCTGGTCGGGGTCGCTTGGGGGGCGGGGGTGGGGAGTCTGGAGGGCGAGGGGTGGTGGGGGACGACCGGGTACGTCTCGTCTTGCCCTTTGCCTGTCGCTCTTAAACACTCGTTCCCCCCCCCCCCCCAACCTCCGCCGCGCTCGAGGCTGACTTCCCTTTCCGGCGCACCGGGTTCATCGCACCGGTAGACTGCGGATCCTCGCCCTCCCTCCGCTTCTGGCCGCCGTCCTGTATGGCCGCGCGCTCTGGAAGCGGCGTGCGAGCGTCTCGCGCACTGTGCGCGTCGTTGAGGTGCGTCCTCCTTAGCTCCCTTTACCCCCGCAGCCGCTCCCTGTTTCCGCTTCTGAGGAGCATCGCCGATTGACGACGCCCGACCCCGCGCGCGCGCGTGCACAGCTCGCGTGCGACGTGCTCCTCGCAAGGCCGGCGCTGCTGCTTCTGACGCCGGCGCTGCTGCTCGCGTTCGGCGGGCTGAGCGTCGTGTTCCTGACGGTGTGGGTGCGGCTGTTCCTGATCGGGTGGTGGGAGTCGCCGTAAGTTTCCCTTCTCGTCCCTTCTCCTTGCCCGGTCCTGCTCCTTTCGCTAGCCGCTCGTTGCTTTCCAGCATCTGACGCTCTGCTTCGTGGCGACCAAAGGGGTCCAAACTCCTACCACTACCACCTCAAGCCGCACGCCGTCTGGCTACTCGTGGCCGTCGGCGCGCTCTGGGTCTGGGCGTGGAGCGTCGTGCGCGGGCTACGAAGGGTCGTCGTCGCTGGCGTCGTCGGCGAGTGGTACTTCCACCGGTACGTCTTTCCCCCGGATCTTGCGTCCTCTGATTTGTCATGGATGCGTGTCGCGATCTACGGGGATTTGGGTTGAATAGCGGCTGACCCACCTCTTCCTTTGGGACGCAGGGACGAGCCCCCCTCCCACCCGCCCTCCCCGGACCCCCTCGGCCTCGGCCTCGACACGGCCGACGTGCGCGCGGCGTGGGCGCGCGCGACGGGGAGGTCGGCGGGGAGCGTGTGCCTGGGCGCGGCGGTGGGCGGCGGGCTGGGGGTGGCGAAGGCGGTCGCTGTCGGTGTGAAGCGGGTGCGTTCTTCGTTTCATCTCGCAGCTAGCTGGCGACCCCCCCCCCCCCTCCCTCCACCTTCACACTTTTTGCAACGCACGGCTCCCATCTCGCTGCCCATTTGCTTGCTGACAATGCCCTCTGCCCACGCGTTCGCCCGCCCGCCGGCCCGCCGATCCGCCCTCGCAGAGCACCTCCCCCACACACCTCTCCCTCCTCCCGCCCTCCCTCTCCGCCTTGCACGCGCCCCTCTCCCTCGCCCACTCCCTCGCTCAGACCGCACTCCGCGCGCTCGAGGGGTACAACGAGCTCGCGCTGGTGTACGTCGGACTGCAGGGCGTGGGATGGGGGGAGGCGTGCTGGGGCGTCCGGGGGCTTCTGAGGGGTGGAGGGAGGGGGAGAATTCTGGACTGTGAGTTTCTGATCGCCTCTAGCTTCCGCTTCTTCTCGCGCCCTTCCTCTCGTGGGAGGGCGCGCAGCTCAGCCTAGCTCGCTGATATCCCCCGCTTGCGCTTTCCGCTAGACTCCCTCCTCTCGACGCTCCTTTCGGCCCTCTCCCTCGCTTTGTCCCTCCTCGCCGCCCTCACCGCGTACCTCTCCGCGCCCGCCCTCGTCCCCGGCGGCGGCGGCGGCGGGCACGCGCCTGTCGTCGCGCTCGTCGCGGGGGGCGCTGTGTGGGGGACGGTGCGGTTCGGCGTCGGCGGCGTCGGGGATGCGTGCGTTTCCTTCCTTTCCTTTCCCCTTCCTGCGTTTCTTCCTCCCTTGCTCTTTTTCGACGACAGCGAGCGCTGACCCTCGACGCCCTCTTTTCTTGCTCGCCTTCGCCTCGCCCACGCGTGCGTTGAACTGCGGGAAACAGCGCCGACGCGCTGTTCCTCTCACACCTGATCGACGCGGCGAACGGCGGCGGGCGGTGTGCGCCTGCTTTTGCGGCTGTGCGTCTCTCTTCTCCTTCGTGCCTCTTTGCCTGCCCTCTCTGGGTCTTTCCGCCCCGTTTACCCTCTTTAGACGTGGGCTGGCGCGGGATGGATGCGAGCGAGCTGACAGGTGTACTGTTCTTGCGCCGCGGCAGTTCGGCGACGGGCAGCGCGAGCCGTCGAGCGCTGCGTAGGCACCTCCCCGACCCGTCCCCTTCTTCCCACCGTTCGCCGGCTGTTGGTTCCCCCTCTCCCCTTCTTTTTCGGCCCGAGTTCTCAGCCCCTCCTTTGTACGGACCCCACTTCCGACCCTTCCGACCGCCTCCTCCCTGTTCTTCTTCTGACGTTGTAAACTCCCCCCGCGCCATTCGCGCTCTTGAACGCCCCCCCTTCCAGCCCGACTGCACCTTGACCCCCCCCCCCCCCAACCCTGGCGACCCAGCACGAATGAGAAGAGATGCGCTTGAACCACCTTCCCCCCCCCCCCCTTCGCGCATCTCGCATGCTGCTGCTGCGCTGGCTTGGGCTCGACTGCAGACGCGTCGCGTGTGTGCACGATGAACACACGGGGGGAAAGGGAGGGTGTATAATGCAAGGCGAGCTGGCGATGGAGGGAGGGAGGGGAGGGGGAGGGACGGCGCGCGCGCGCGTCGGAGCCGGAACGGCTTCTCTAGTGCTCGCGGTGCTTGTGGTGCCTGAGGTGGGCGAAGTAGTGGTTGGTGTAGCCGAGGACGAGGAGCGTGCCGATGACGGCGACGACGGGCTTGCTGTTCGAGCGTCGGCGTTCGGCGTCGGACGCGCGAGGCAGGGCCGGCGGGGAGGAGGGGGGTCAGCGGCTGGACCAGAGAGACGATGGAAAAAGGGGTGGGAGGAGAGGAGGGTGGGATGGGAGGGGAGCGCGCTCTGACGCCAGCACCACAGAGGATGGACGCCAGCCGCCCGGGAAGCAAAGCAAGGAGCGAGGGAGGGGGAGGGGGCGCAAAGGCCAAAGGGGAAACGACGACGACGACGACGACGGCACGCACCCCGAGTTGCGGAACTTGTACCAGGCCGAGTTGCGGCCGACGTCCTTGGGGCCCTTGGGCAGGCGCTCGTACAGCTGGACGATGCGCTCGAGCTGGGTCGACGTGCCAGCGCCGGACTGAGCGCGGAGGAGGAGGAGGAGGAGGAGGGGCAGGCGTCAGCTCGTCGTTGGCAGCCGGCAGGGGCGGGAAGGGGGGACGGACGACGGAGGCCGGGGTGGCGATCTTGGGGGGGATGAGGGACGAGATGGCCATGGCTTGGAGGGGAGCGGGAGGAGAAGGGGGAGGGGGAGAGGGCTGGAGGGAGGGAGGAGGACGACGACGACGACGGCAGGGGCGATGGGCGTCTTGCGACCGTCGCTGTCTAAGCCCCAGCTGAATCTTGCCCCCCCCCCCCCCCACCGATTCATTTATCTCCTCCCCTGCACTCGACGGCCACCTTGGCGTCGGTCGGCTGGGGGCGCCTGAGCAGCAGGGCAGCCAGCTCAGCGCCGTCTTGTCCGTCTCGCCAGCGACGCAGGGCGCGCTGCTTCCTTGACGTCGCTTGCGTCGGGCGGTCATGATGCGCAGCAGCCATACTCGGCCGGCCTGACCCGCGCCGTTAGTACACCGGGCTCGACCCGCCTGTCATCGTCGAGCTCGTGCCCTCCTCGATTCCATGCAAACATGCCCATTCTCGTCCGACCGGCGCGGTCGAGAACGAGGGGGGGGGGGGGCAGCCGACGAAGGGGACGCGCCCCAGGCGGCTAGAGCTGCGCGGGCGCAGGGGCAAGCTGCAGCCAGCGAGCCGCCCTCGGGAGGGGAGGGGGGTTACGCAAAATAACGAAAGAGAAGCCGTCCAGCTTTCGCCTGACCGGTGGGAGGTGACGGCGCAACTTGGCGAGCAAGCAGGAGCTCGAGGACGTCGAGAGCGCCTCGGCCCCGGCCGGCGAGGACTTTGCGCCGTACGCAGCAACCCACCCGTGCCTCGCCGCCACTGCCAGCAGGCAGAGAGCTGTCAGATGAAGGACGACGACTAGCAACAGCCCGCCCGGCGGCGATCCTCCTCCCTCCCCCTTGCTCTTCCAGGTGCGGCTTCGTCCTGCACTGACGCCAGGTCGTTCTCGTCCCCTGCAGGCCACGGCCGCCGCGCGGCGTCCTCGTCAAAACGTCCTCGACGGACTCACGCGAGTGCGACAGGGCCCGGTCAGGGCGACACGAACGACAGCGACCGCGACATAGCTGAAGGGCGCGCGAGAAGGGCCGAGATGGCGGAGCCGCGGGCGTCCTGCGCCGACGCTGCAGGGCAGGGCGAGCCTGCCAGGGGGCCAAGGGCAAGGGCCGAGCGCGCAGCACTGCAGGCCATGGCTCAGTTGATCGCCCTTCTCCACGCCCTCCTCCTCCTCCTTCTCCCCCCACCCTGGGCTCGGTTGCACTGATCGCCCGTCTGTCCACACGCCATCGGGCCCCGCCGGTTGCCGGAGCGCACCGAGGTCGCCGATGGCACCGCAAAACGAGACGTCGCTGTGCTAGGCCGTCGCCGCGCCCGCCCCCGTCCCGCGCCGCGCTGCGCGACGAGTTGTCGTCCTGCTCAAGACTCAGATCATCGTCGTCGTCGTCCATCACTTGATCCTTGCAGCCCCGCCGTTCCTGTGCGCTGTCGGTGCGGCCCACTGTTGCTCAGTCAGGCGATGCCGCTCGTCTCCCGGCCGTCTTCAGTCTTCCGCCGAGGCCGCCGAACGCTACCATAGCGGCGTCGTATGGCCTGCCGCTGGTGTGGCCGACACCGCCGTGCCGTTCTGCGCGATGAGTGCATCCAACTGAGCTCTTGTCGCGCACCCTGCTCGTTTAACCCTCTCGAGCAGGACGACATCCTCTCATGTATCACACCGTCAGAGGCACCTTTCATCCTCTCGACAGGGCGCGACGACTTCGCACCTCATGCCACCCCACGACGACAACCTTTTTCCTCGCCGCTACGTCCTCACCATGCCCCACCTCTTATAGACGACCTCACGGCGTAGTCTCTTGCGCATTCCCTTCTCCATGACCCTTTCTCGTTCATCCGGTTGCAGAAGCTGAGCTGAAGGCCATGAATTCGACCCTCATCCCCTTTGTCTAGTCGTCCCAGCCACCCGTGCCGAACGCACCGCTGCCTGCGTCCTCTGCAGCGGCGCCCTCCCCAGCAGCCGCATTCGCCCCGGGCTCCTTCTTGCCAAAGACGGCCTCGAGGTCGACGCCGCCGGCGGACGAGGCCTTGCCGCCGGCCTTCTTACCCCGCCGCGCCGGCTTGACCTCGACGACCTTGAGCACCGACGTCTTCTCGGGCGCGGCCGGCGGTGCGTCTGCCGCCGCCGCTGGGGACGCGCCGCGCGGCCGGCGCTTGCGCTTCCCCTTCTCAGCGGGCTGCGCCGCTGCGTCCGCCGAGGCTGCAGGGGTAGCGCCGGGCCTGGGCGCGGTGTCGTCCGCCGGAGAGGCCGCCGACGCGGCGGCCGCCTTGGCCGCCTGCTTCTTGCGCCACTCGGCGTCCTTGGACCCGGAGGCGGCCGACGTCGCCGGTGCCGAGTGGGGCTTGCGCTTGCGCGCCTTCTTGCCCTCCTGCTGCTGCGGCGGCGCGTCGTCGGCCTCTGCAACGGCGGGGGTGGCAGGCGCAGTGGCCAGGGCGTCCGCCTTCGCCGTCGGAGCCTGCGGTACAGCGGCGGCGGAGTGCGGCTTGCGCTTGCGCTTCTTGCCGGCCGGCGCCGCAGGGTCGTCCGCCGGCTGCGGCGGCGGCTGCTCGTGCGCGAGCTGCCCGCCGTCGGCCTCTCGCGTCCGCGGCGTCTTGCGTCTCGGTGTCTCCTCCTCCCCTCCCCCGCGCTCCGCCTCCGCCGCCTCCGTCGCCGGTGCGTCGCGCTTGGCCCGCTTCGCCCGCTCGGTGCGCTCCCCAACGGGCGCGAGCGCGACGCCGCGCCGCTTCGCGCGCTCGGCCACCTCCGCCGCGTCGACGAGGTCCTTGCCGGGCACCTTGGCCGCCTGGAAGGACGAGAGGGGCTGGACGAGGGCCGGCCCCTTGCGCTTGCGCTCGACGAGACGCGCGTTGTCGAGGATCTGGAGCGCGGGCAGGAGCGCGAGGACCTGAGGAGGAGGAGGAGGAGGAGGAGGAGGAGGGCAACGGGGGTCGATGATGCGGTGACCCCGTCAGCTTTCGGGCGGCCAAAAAAGCCTGGACGGCGCGAGAGGCCAGCGAGAGGGGGGGAAGACGGACCGAGTCCTTGTAGTCCTCCTTCTCCGTCACCGGGCAGCCCTTGAGGCCCAAGCTCCTGAGCCCGGGCATGCCCTCCCCGACGCCCTGCGCGAGCCCGGCCCACGTCAGCGCGCTCCCGCCGAGCTCGACGACCTCGAGCCCGTCCCCGCGCCGGCCCTCGCCCAAGGCGTTGCGGTTGTTGGGCCTGTCGAACCTGCTCCCGGCGGCCGCGGGGAGGACGCCGGTGCCCCAGGTGCGGAAGTGGGGCGGCAGGGCCGCGAGCGCGGCCGTGTGCGACGCCGACAGCATGCGCAGGAACGGCAGCGGGCTCAGGTCCGGCAGCGACGACGCCGAGAGGGCCGTGTTGGAGACGGAGAGCTTGGCGAGCTGCGCGAGCGTCGTCAGGGCTTGCGGGAGGGCCTTGAGCGGGTTGTGCGAGAGGACTGGAGGACCGACAGAGAGCGCGATGTCAGCGCGGGTGGGTAGGGCATGTGCAGTGAGGCCAACAGTTGGACGTACTGAGCGAGTTGAGCAGTGTCCACTGGCTCACGACGTCCTCCGGGACGGCCGTGAGCGCGTTGTGCGTCGCGACGAACGCCTTGAGCGACGTGAGGCTCGCAAACTCCTGGGGGAGTGCCGCAAGGGCGCACGATGACACGTTAAGCACTGCATTGTGAGCGCGCCAACGGCCAGTCAGTACTCGCACGCAGCTGGACGCAGCAAGGGAAAAGGGGGGGGGGGGGGGGGGGGAGAGGCAGACGCACCGACGAGCCCAGAGAGCTTCTCGAACCCCTTCCACCCTGCGCTCCCCTCCCCAAGTCCCGAGCAGAAGCTCAAGTTCAACCACGTCAGCTGCGCGCCCCACGCGTCGCCGATCCAGCCCGCACCGACGCCGTCGAGCGCGCCCGAGACCTTGGACAGGTCGAGCCGGTTGAGGTGCGGGTGCGAGGCGAGGCTCGGGAGCGGCGTAGGCAAGGGGAGGGATGAGAGCGAGAGCGAGGTCTGCGCTCTCGTGGGCTTGTCCGTGGAGGCGTCCTGCGGCTTGCTGCTGCTGCTGCTGCTGTGGCCGGACGGTGGACGAGGTGCGTCGGGTCGAATGTAAGGCGTCGACCTGCCTGGCCGCTGGGCGCTCGTCCGCTCCGGCCCTGCTGCTGCTGCTGCTCCTCCCTCGCCCCGTCCTTCCCGCTGCACGAACCCGCCCCCTCTCGAGCCGCCGCGAGCACCGCGCCCGCCGCCGCGGCCGCCGCGGGAGGGGAAGCGGTCGCGCGAGCCGGCGAACTGCTGCTGCTGCTGTTGCTCGGCTCTGCGCGCGAGCTTGTGGGTCCGCGCCGGGTCCATGGGGTTGTCGAGAGGAGCCAAGGGAGCTGGAGAGAGCGACGACGAGCGGGATGCTTTCCGCTGATGGGGTCGAAGGGAGCTGGCTGCAGGGGAGGAGGAGCTGGCTGGTCGACGTCGTTGCCGTGTCTTCGGACGGGACGGCCTCAGCCGCGAAACGAAATCTTGCCCCGCCCCCGGCCGCGCAGCATGCATCCTACCCCCCCCCCCCCCTTCCCTTCGAGCCACACCTCTCCCGGATCACAGCCTTCCTTCGGGCAGGCCGGACGCTGACAAGCGAGAAGATCCATAACAAGTTCTTGAGCTACAGAGCGGTCAACGCGCGGAAGGTTCGGAGGGGGACGGGAGAGCGGAGAGATCACACAACGCGGCGCCGAGACACAGGACAGGAGGGGGGGGGGGGGGGGGGGCCCGGCCGGGGGGGGGGGGGGAGGTGGGGGGGGGGGGGGGGGGCGGAGGGGAGGGCGGGCACAGACGCGTGACA
>MVAM01000106.1:0-53922 GCA_014825675.1 Cystofilobasidium ferigula
CAGCACATGACCTTGGAGTAGAGAAAGTTGGCCTTCTGCGAGCGTACCTCCCAGATGCTGAGGTCGGGTTGGTCCCAGTTGCTGACCACCCAGTCAACCGTCTTCCGAACGCGAGCCCACTTATCGAACGAGAGCGGCTTCGAGTATTTCTGCGGGACGGGTGGCGGGAGTCAGACGGGCCGTGCACAAGCTTGAGCGGGACGCCGGAACACACCTGCGTGAGGTAAACGGCATCAAGCAGCTCGCCCATGACGTCGAGTTGCAGGTGATTGACGGCAGCGTTCCCGATCCTGCGCGGGTGGAAGCGAGACGTAAGCATTGCGGCGCCTGACAAGAATGATACACCAAGACGAACCTGACCGGTCTGCTGTTTTTGTGCCCTGCAAGGTGATCGAGTTCGACCTCAGGCGCCTCCTTTTCGCCGTGGATGGTGTACATGATCTGCATCGAGCCGTCATCGCGCTGGGCAAAGGAATCAGATTGTCAGCAGCACCTCGTAAGGTATAGTAGAGCGCGCAGGAACGTACATCATCGTCGACGACGTCCTGGATGAAATCCATGAAGGCGTTGGCCTCATCAGTGTAGCCTGCCGAGATTACGAAAGGTGATCTCAGTGCGTTTTCTATCTCTGCTTGAAATTTGGCAAGCACGCACCCAGACGGATGAGCGCATAGAGAGTGAACGAGGAGTCCCTAATCCAGGTGTAGCGGTAGTCGTAGTTGCGCTCGCCGCCAATTTCTTCCGGCAGGCCAAAAGTAGGGGCAGCCTGCAAAAGTGCAAGACGGTCAGCGGGCGCTTAGAATCGAGCAAGACAACACGTCGCACAATGATGGCGCCAGTCTCCTCAAAGATCGTCATCTTCAGCATCAATGCCTGTCGTAACACTGCTTCCACAGCGTCAGCAGGGGGAGCGCTTCAGGGTTGAATTGGAGGTGTAGACGCACCGACTTCTCGCCAACGACCGTTGTAGCAGCTCTTGGCGATCCACGACTTCCAGTAATTGTCGGTGCCCTTGAGCAGCTTGTCGATGAGGCTGGGCGAGAAGATAGGGTCGTCGTCCGGCCTGAGCTTGTTAATACCGCGAGCGAGCCGTCGCAACGGCACACCGAGCTCGTCCGCTTTCTCGGCCGTGACGCCAATCTGGGTCCCTTCGTCGTCGGCGCGCTTCTTCCGCACTTCCTGAGCCTCCTCCTCCGGCAGCTCGCGGAAGACTAGGTCGACGACCTCGCCCTGGACGACCTCGAATTCGGCGAACACGCCCAGGCCCTTGTGACCCTTGTCCGTCAGGTCGAGCGTCTGCCACTTGATCTGCGGGCCCTCGGTCTCGCCCTGCTCCTGGTGCTGCGGCTGCGTCGTACCTGCCGGGTCCTCGTCGCCCGTCTGCGGCGCGGCCTCGCCCGAAGTGAGCGTGCGCAGATCGACGTTGAGCACATCCGAGCGGAAGACGACTTTCTTGTTGTGGTACTCCTCGGCCGCAGGCTGCGACTTGTCGTCGACGATCTCGACCTTGTGGCCGATCCGGGCATAGTCGAACGCAGGCGCGACCTCTGCGCGCAGGAAGCAGGGTGAAGGTCAGCGGGCGCTCTGCCCCTGGGTCGCGGGTAGCAAGCTGACGCACCGACGCGGAAGGTGACCTTGCCCGCGATGACCTCGATGCGCCGGATGAGCCAGGGCAGAAACGGCTTGCCAGGCGACATGGCGCCCCTGGGCAAGAGCGTGTCGGTCAAGAGGGAGACGCCGTCCTCGGACAGAAACTTGGTCGTCAGGACGTTCGAGTTGGGCATGTAGGACTGCTTTGTCCGGCAGTGGCATGTCGGCGAGATCGAGAAGTGGCCGCCCTTGTCCTTGTCGAGCATGCGAGCGAAGATGCTGTGCGCGACGCGGAGGAGAGGTCAGCTCTAGCTCGCATTCAGCCCCACTGACCAGCAGCTGAGCTGACGCACCTGGGCGAATCAAAGTTGGGCATGCACATGCTCTCGATGCTGCCGGTCATCGAGACCATGGCGGCCGTCTTGAGGTTGCCTGCAGGGGCGCAGCGAGCAGCGCTGGGTCAGTGGGGCTGAATGCGAGCAGCGGCGCTGAGGCTGAAGCACGAACCGATCATGGCATGTTGCTGCGTCCCCCAGGCGCATAGGTCAGCATAAGGTGAGAGTGCGCGAGCCTCAGAAGAAGACGAAGCTCACAGTGATGCTGGAAATGTCGTCCTTGCCGAGCATGGACGTCTCTACGGGCGCCTGTCGTCGTCCGACGACAGCCGTGAAGAGCTGGAGGTCAGCCCACGCCGGCCTGAAGCCATCAAGACTAAGCAAAGCAGCCAGGGCGCACCATATTGGAAGCAGGCCCAGCGGAGACGCGAAGGACAGCAAGAGAGGTAGGTGAAGGGCGCAAGGGAAGGGCTGCGTCGGGCCACCATCGGCGCGCGCGGGCGTTGCCCTCCACTCCGCGATGACGCTCGATCGGCTCAGCCCGGATCCGCCAGCGGAAGCAGCCGGCGGGACGTGGTCGTCCCGCGCGACGGCCAGCTACAGCGGTGCTGCCTCCGTCAACGGCAAGTGGACAAGCGAGGCGAGGGGCTCTCGAGCTTGAAAAAGGGCAGGGGCGGCTTTGCAACACGAGTCTCCGAGCTGGCACCCAACTGATGTTATCACCTCTCGCAGCTCCATCGCAACCATGATGATACAGAGCCGGATCTATCCAGCTGACGAAAGCGGACGCGGGTGCGGGGCTGAGAGGAGCAAGAACAGAGTGGAGAAGAGATGCGAGCGTGAACGTCCTCCTTCAGGCCTTGTACGTCTTCAGAGCTTCGTCGACGACGCGCGTGACGGCGACCACCTTCTCCTCCTCAAGGCGGCGGCCGACAAGTTGCAGGGCGATGGGACAGCCCGTGATCTTCGACGGGTCGTCTACGGTACTCGGGAATTGAGATCAGACGGATGCCGAAGATTGAGCTCAAAGAGGAACGACGAACAGATGTCGTAGACAAGCTTCTCCTGCGCGTTGCGCGGCTCGTACGGCACTCGGCCGTCGAGCGCAGAATTGACCGTGAGGCCCGAGGGGAAAGTTGTTGCGCTGTAGTCGGCGATGTTCCAGACGCCCGTGTACCCGACGTAGGTGAAGTCGTGATGAGGGACGCCAGCTGCCGTGAGTGAAAGAAAGCAATGTCAGCGAAGAGCGGCAGTCAGGCAGCATGAAGGAGAATCTGACCCATGGGGTGAACCGGAGAAATGATCACGTCGAACGGCCGACCGTCGGGCGTGAGAGAAGAGGTAGCAGTCCAGTTGTCGCAGATCTGAAAGGCGGCGATGTGGTCAAGAGAGGGAAAGCGCATCAGGGGGCGAGTAGAAACGTACCGCCTTGTTGTACTCGTGCCTCTCGGCATGCAGCTCCCACAGGCGCGTCGCGCGGAAAGCTTGGTCGCGCTCGGCGTACTGCGCAAGGCCTTGCGGCCAGGGCTCCGCACCTTGCGCGATGATCCGCTTGATGTTCTCGCCGCCGTCCGCAAGAAAGAACTCGTTAAGCAGCTCTGGCCCGCGCTTATAGTTGGGAGTCAGCGGGAAGGGTGCGACAAAGTGGCCGGCGGCCTCGAGGGCGGCGACCGTCCGTCTGAGCGCGCGCTCGACCGGCGGGGTGGGCTTGACGACGCCGTCGTCGTAGATAACGCCGATCGAGAGCTTCGGCGGGAGAGTCACCTCCCTCCAGGGAAGGGGCAACATCCGAGGATCGACGAGCCAGGGCTGCGAGTCGACGACGGCTTTGGCGAAAACTTCGACGCCCGAGAGTGTCGCCGACATCGGGCCGTTGATGGAGAGGACGGCCTCCTGGCCGGGCAGACCGGAACGCGCGCCGTGTGTTGGGAAGCGACCGAAAGAAGGCTTAAGTGAGTACAGGCCGCACATGGCAGCGGGAATGCGGATGGAGCCCTGCAGTCGTGTGGAAGCATTGGTAAGCGAAAGGTCTTGCGCAGACTGCAGGAGAGTTACTCACGCCGATGTCCGTGCCGACGCCGAGGGACGCGCCCTTGAGCGCAAGAAGGGCACCCTCGCCTCCACTACTCCCGCCGCTGGTCGTCAGCCGGTTCCAAGGGTTGGTCGTGTAGCCCCAGACCTGCGAGCAGACCAATGTAGTCACTTAGCAAAAGCTGCACTCGAGCAATGCAAGAAAGCGTTCGTACGTTGTTGTAAGACTCTCCCTGTTAGATACGATACAGGAAGTTAGTGAGGAACTGTGCTTGAGGACCGCAGAAGCAGAACAGACCATCATCCTGGACCGAGACAAGATCTCAGTTAGGACGGTGCTAAGACAGCTTTGAAGGTAGAAGAAGGCCGCACATCGCTGTCGAGACATTGCTCTTGACATAGAGGACGGCGCCCTGCTTGCGAAGAAGCGTGACAATCACCGACTCGGTCTCCATCGGCTCGTTGCACCAGGCGGTGAAGCCGACCGTTGTGTCGAAGCCCTGGACCTTGAAGCAGTCCTTGAGCGAGATCGGCAGGCCGTGCAGTGGGCCAAAAGGCTTGCCCTCACGGGCAAAGTAGGCGTCGAGCTCGGCCGCGTGCGCGAGGGCGTCGTCGAACATGACCTCGGTGACGGCGTTGGTCTGCATGACGACCCGGAGGAAGTCAGCCCGCGAACGCGCCGAACGAGGAAGACTAGGCAGCGCGCACTAGCTGCTGGGCGATGCTAGCCCGCTTGACGAAAGCCTGGGTGACCTCGAGCGACTTGAGCGCGCCTGACTGGAGCTGCGCGACGAGTGCGCCGGCGTCCATCTCGGTGAGCTCGAGCTCTGCAGGCGACAGGACGCCCGACCGCGCGGGGACGTCGAGGATGTTAAGCGCGCCGCCCTCAGCCGGCGAGAGGGCGAGCTTGGGCGGGAGGAGCGAGTCGACCGGAAGGAGCGACTGGCGGGTGGCCTGTTTGGCCGCGGCGATGGATTGCCAGGACGGTGCGGCGACGGAGGGCATGGCTGGAAGAGGCTCGGGTTGGGGGGATTCGGGGTCAGGACAGGGCGGAGGAAGGATCGCGAGCTGAACGATGGTTGATGCCTCAGACTGGGTCCCAACTTGACCGTTCCGTCGTCGACCGGTCGCTGACCCTCGCCTGAGCTATGCGAGCTTTCCGAGCGACCCTCGCGACTACCTGGCGGGATGGCTTGGCGGAGCGGCGGTGCGTCGGAGATGCGCGAGACCGTTTTTATCTTCTTCCTTGCCCCTTCCGCTGGAGGCAGATAAGGAGGCGAGGAGAGCATTGCCGAGAGCAACAGCGCTGTCGGATCGGGGCGCATGGGATCCGAGAGATGAAGGAGGGGGGGGGAGGCGCAAGGTGCTCAAGAGCAAGCTGTTCATGCCCTTCTGAAGATTTCGACCTCACCCCCTTAACTCCCCCCCCCCCCCGCCTCCTCCTGTCGGTCGTGCTCCAGCTCGTCTCCAATCTCTTCGTTTCGGCAAGACCGCCAGCCCAACGGAAGCATGGGCTTCCATGACTCCAAGCTTCGGCTCCTGCTCTGGGGCGAGCGCAAGCGCACAGCCGAGGAGCGCAAGCTGATCGTCAAGATCGACCTGGCGGCGAGTTCCTCCCCGTCTGCCTCGACCCCGTTGACGAGTCCGCGCTGACGTTTCCATTGCGTTGCCACCCCAGGTAATGACTTACATCTGCCTGAATTGTCGGTCCTTCTTCCTGTGACGTCGGGTGTGTCCAAGGCAAAGCTCTGCTGCTGCTGCCTGCCTTGCGCCGCCCTGCGTCCTCGGAACTTCCGATGCTGAACGTGCAGGCTGACCTACATGCCTTGCCTTAACACGCTGCCCTAATCAACTTGTTCAGACTGGTGCAACTACCTGTGCGTTATCTCTGTCGCCCTCGCCGCCAGTGTGGATTTGAGCTGACAATCGAGCTGTCCCTCTCGTACGACCCGCGCAGCGACCGAGCGAACCTGGCCAACGCGTAGGTCCACCTTCTCACATTGTGCATCCTACTACCGCTAACGTACCACGGCCGCTGCTTGCAATTCAGTTACGTCACCGGCATGCGCGAGGACGTCGGATTCCAGGGCAACGACTACACCACAGCCCAGAACCTTTTCACCGCCGGCTACATCGTCGGTGCGTGCAGCCTCGCTGCTGACTAGCCTGCTGCATGACTCACTGATTCGTTGTCTTCTATCTTGCAGGCCAGTTTCCCTGCGCACTTGCCATCTCGTCCGGATACATTAAGCCTCGCATCTTCTTTCCGCTCATGGCCGCTTGCTGGGGCATCCTCACCCTCGGCCTCGCCTTTGTTCACAATGTCCCGGCCGTCCTCGGGATCCGTTTCATGCAGGCCGTCTTTGAAGCATCGACATTTTCCGGTGAGTTTCGTTGCTGCAGCTGTATCTGCACCTGTAGGTCACTGACAGGTTTGCTCACCTATCCGCACAGGATCTCGTTCGTCCCTTCCTCCGCCATCCTTCATAGACAGCAAAAAAGCTGATATCCTTGCTTGTGTTCGCCATGGCAGACTATCTGCTAGGTCCGTTTTTTTCCAGTCATCCTTCTTGGATCATTGAACGCTGATATCGTCCGTGCTTTGCGTCCGTCATCAATCAGGATCCTGGTACACCGCCGAGGAACTAGTGCGTCCTTCTTTTCGCTCTCCCTTCTTCTCTTCCAGAGCTGAAAACGTACGACAGGGCAAGCGCTCCGCCATCTTCACCTCTGCTGCGTCAGTAGGAACTCTCTTCTCCGGCGTCATGCAGGGCGCGATCCACAAAACGCTGGACGGCGCAAAGGGCTGGGCGGGGTGCGTCTTCAGCTCAAAGCTCTATCAGTTCTCTACTGAAGCAAGCCTGATGTCTTTCGCAGATGGAGGTGGCTCTTCGCGATTGACTTCATCATCACCATGGTGATCGCCTGTTATGGTTACTTTTTGGTTCGACACACCCTTCAACCGTCCCTAGCGAGTTTTACTGACTTTCAACGTCGGCTACAGTTCCCCGACACGCCCGAGACGACTACTGCCTGGTACTTCAACGAGGAGGAGCGTGCTCTCTGCGTTTCGCGCCTGCCGCCGAAGAACAAGCAGCTTGTGACTCGGGCCTCGCTCAAGCAGACCATCAGGCGAGCTGTCTTCGGCTACAGGTTTTGGGCATTTTCCTCTCTCTTCATGGTCAGCTCGATGCTCGAGTTTGCTGGCATTTTCTCCATCATGCCGCTGTGGATGAAGGTGAGGCTCGCGTTCGCCGTTCGTTTACTGAATCTGGCTGACCATGTCCTCCTGCACTGGCTCCGCAGACCGTCACGAACCCTGACGGGTCGCAGTATTACTCCGCTGAGAACGTCAACTACTACCCGACTGGAATCGTGCGTTCATGCTTCTTTTGTGCCGACCTCTCAAGCTGACAAGCTCTCGGATCCTGCCAGACGGCCGTTTCCATCCTCGGCACGGTCTGTGCCACCTTCTGTGAGTTCTTGCCCGTCGCTCGCCCATCACAGGCGTGAACACGACGCGACTGACTTACTTATCTTGTTTTGCACAGTTTCGGACTACGCGCGCAATCGCTTCATCGTCAACCCCATCATGGCCATCTCGACGTTGATCTCGGCGATCATTTTGCTTGTCTGGGACGTACCAACAGGCGCGAAGTACTTTGCGTACTACTTTGGCGGTCCGTCCCCATGCTCCTCGGTCTCGCGACCTTTCGCTGAACCAACTCCAAACACCCTTCTGTGTGTTACAGGCGTCGGTTACGCCGGCCAGGCCTCCAACTTCGCTTGGGCGAACCAATCCATCCGCGACGACGACACTCTGCGTGCGCTCACGCTTGCGTCAATGAACCTCTGGTCCAACTGCTGGAATATCTGGTACAACCGGTGAGTTGCCCTCGGCACCCTCGGCCTTTCCTCCCTCGACTAAGGTCGCTGTCCATTCGTCGCAGGATATTCTTCCCTGTCACGGCCGCTCCAAAGTTCAGGACCGGCATGATCGTGCGCCCCTTCTTTCCCTTTCTTCACCACCTGTCCGCCTTCTGATGACCCCTCGCTCGAGAAGGCAACCATCGTCACCGGCGTCGTGACGGTCGCGATCGCGGCCGCTATCGTCTTCTTCGAGCGCCGCGACGTCCGCCAAGGCAAGATGGAGGGCTTCTCCAAGCGCCCCGTCGGCCCGCATCCGGAGGACAGCGACATCGTGCGAGAGGACACGGATGAAACTGACGAAAAGACGGCCGGCGTCGACATTGGCGTGCATCCCGTCGCCGTGGACGAAGTTGATCGGCGGTAGGTGGAGCATCTATCACCGACACATCGGCAACTCGTTCTTCTTGATTCTCCTCTCTCCCCCTTCATCCCTCTCTATCTTTCGGTTCTTCTCACGTTGTATTCCGAGCGCTCATCGCAGCGCCTCGTCTCTGGTCAAGTTCCATATCAGATGCCCGCTACCCATTCTGCTCAGAATTGACAGGGAGCTTGGGCAACTATCTGGTCACCGCACGTCGAACCAAGCTTGTCAAGTTGATCTAACACACAGGGTGCAGGTCTCGAGCAAGTGTATGGATACAGTCTTTGTCGTCTCCCTACTGCATTTCAAGATGCGACCAAGGCCTTTCAGGGCTTTAAGAGCGGTCGAGGAGCTTGGAGAGCCCCTCGCCGTACTGATCGCCCTGTGAGCGCGCGGGGCGTCAGCGGCACTTCGTCAAGGAAGGCAAAGGATAACGGACCTTGAGGGGGTTTTCGACGATGACCCTACGGACTCCAGCGATCTCCGCCTCGGTCAGCTCGACGTCAGCCGCGGCAAAATTCTCGTCGAGGTACTTGATGGACTTGGTCTGCGGATGAGGAGTGGGGTAGGTCAGTTGGCATGAAGGCATGGGGACAGGCGGAGGGGACGCACGCCGGGGATAGGCAGGATGATGTCGCCGTGAACAGTCATGACCCACGCGAGCGCGAGGTTGCCTGGCGAGCAGCCCTTCACCTTCGCAAGCTTCTCGATCTCTGCAAACGGGCAAGCGAGCAGAGCGGAAGGGATCAGCAACGACCAAAGCAAGGAAGCGCTCAGTAGGGATGAACCCTCGACAAGCTTGAAGTTCGTGTCCCAATTCTCCTTCGTGTAGCGCGGGAAGGCACCTCCGCCGCGCATGTCGCCCTCCTTGTTGACGTCGTCCCACGTGCGGAAGCGGCCGGTAAGGAACCCTTTACCCAAGGGCGAGTACGCAAAGATCTTGACGCCTAGCTCCCGGCAGGCATCGAGAATGCCAGTCTGCTCGATGGCGGCCGTCTCGAACGGCGAGAACTCCATCTCGACGAAGTCGATTTTGGCGACCTTGGCCGCGCGGCGGAGGGTGTTGGCCGACATCTTCGCACCGGGTTCGAGCAGGCGAGCGTCAGCGAGAGTGGTAGGGTTATACGGGGGGCAAGCAGGACTCACAGCGGAGAGGCCGATGAACTTGGTCTTGCCTTCCTCGCGCGCCTTCTGCATCGCCTTGACCGACTCCTCGATGGGCGTGTTGGCGTCCACTCGGTGCAGGAGCCAAGCGTCCGGAGCGGAGCCGAGATTGCGGATGGACTGCTCGATGCAGTGCTCGGCGAAGGCAGCGGATCCTGCAAAATAAGCGCGGCGCAGGTAAGTCAGCGCGTCGTTCGGGTGAACGGTAGGCCCAGAAAGGAAGAGCGAACACACCATCAACCGTCATGTTGCCCTCGTCGTCGTACTTGATACCCCACTTGGTCGTGAGAAACACCTTCTGCCTGTTGCCGGGCTGGCGAAGGACCTCGCCAAGGAGCTTCTCGTTGTGCTGCTCCTGGCCGTAGATCGTGGCCGTGTTCCAGAAAGTGCAGCCAACGTCGATCGCGTGCTGGAGCACCTCCTTGGACTCGGAGTCGTCGGCCTTGCCGTAGCCCTGAGAGAGGCCCTGCAAGAGAGGAAAGGGAAATCATCAGCCATGGAAAACAGTGCTGCGTATGAAGAAGGGAAGAGGGCGAACCATCGCGCCGTAGCCCGGTATGGGCACCTTGACGGAGTCGGAGATCTGAACGAAGCGGGGCATGGTATGCTGCGGGAGGGTAAGAATGGTACATCAGTGTTTGGCGCAAGGGACTCGAAAGCCAAGAGGGAAGGACAGACGGATAGGGAGGATGGCAATTGAAGTCGAGTGGCTTAAGAAGCTGGGTTCTGCGAGTGAGAGCCTTAAAGATTAGCAGCTGTTCTCCGTGCACTCATCGGTAGCGAAAGCGGCAGCCGAACCTACTGAAATCAGAGATGGGAGAACGGCTGTGACCAAGGATTGCCCATCGGCCCATCTCATCTTCTTATATGTATCGCCTCAATTGTCCTCCACCCCTGCCTCCACATTACCTCCACTGCATTCCTCCGGCATTCACCACCCTCCACCCATGAGCCGTCACAAAAATGGGAGCGAAAGCAACAACGACTCAGTCCAGTTTCCGTCACGAGCTTGCCTGCTGCTGCGAGCTTCGAATTCGACCGGTGAAACGACGCTCGCCGCGCTCGCAGAACTACGACTTCTCCACCTCCACCACCCTCCGGGCATCCGCAGTCCAGCCGGAGCAACTGGTCAGACGAGACCACCGTCGAGGCGAATGCTGGTGCATGACTTGTCCCTTATTCTTCAGTCGAAGAACGGCTCGAGACCGAGTGCGTCGACGACTTCGCGCACACTCGGGCGCTGGCCCTCGTCCTCGCGCCGCCAAAACTCGGTCAGAACCGTCAGGGCCCAGAGGTTGTCAAATGCAGCGTGGTCGCTGCAGCGCAGCGTGGATTCAAGGCGTTCAGCTGCTAGTGGAGGATGCGGATAGAGCGCTGACAGTGGCAGGACGTACCCAAAGCCCGCGACGAGCGAGCGCACATCGTCCCTCGATTCGGGCGCGCAGCTCATACCCGCGATGAGCACCGGCCAGGTAAGCCAAGTGAGCGTTTTGAACTCGGCCGCGGCGGCCTTGATGACGCTGATGATGGCTTTTGCGCCGCCCGTCACGCGCGGATCGGAGCGCTCAACGACAAAGACCTGCAGGGACGGCAGGACTGTCAGCCTTCGGACAAGACGCATGGCCAAACAAAGAGGACCGACGTTGGTTAAGATGTGGATGCTCATTGCGATACGGTGCGCCGAGTTGCCGAACTGCACGCGCGGGTGGACGGGCGTGAACGTGTCCCTCGTGCTCCAAATCTCGATTTCAAGCATCGTCGTGCGCGCGTCTGTTTCAAGCCTGACGCGCTCGGCCTCGTCCGCTGGCGGGAGGCCGGCCAAGTATGCCTCGTTGGTGGGCGACGCGCTGTCGGCGTCCTCATCCTCGAGGACGACGAAACCCGTCTTGTGCTTGCGCGCGACCAGGGCGGCGACACGCGCAACGAGGTCGACCTACAGCGATGAGCGCAGGTCAATGTTAGCCGGCGAGCGCCACATATGCAGCGAAACTTGCGCACCATCCCTCGGGAGAGGCCTGCAAGACGGTCAAGAAGGGGTCAGCGATGCGACTGAGAGTGATGCAGGTTGCTACACACCAAACATGATCTCGATGGAAGCCCGCTCTTCCTCGGATGCGCTCCCTGAAAGATGCCGGCAAAGGCATCAGCAATGCTTCTCGAGAGAGGCAGCGGGGGCTAGGCAGGACGCACACATCTCCATCTCGAAGAACCACGGCGCGAACCCCTCGCCGAGCAGATTAGGTGCAGCGCCCGTTGTAAGGCATCCAAACACCTGGCGCGTCGCAATCTGCTCTACGACGAAGCGCAGCGAGCTCATTCCGTGGCGGGAGGCGGTGGCGAGTAAGGCTTTGGGCCCGCCGTTGCGGTCGATAAGGCGCGAGGCGAGGGCGAGAAGCTCTTTCCAGCCTTCATCGCCGCCGAGAGACTGTGACCAGCTCGCAAGATGGATCATCAGCTTGACTTTCACTAGCCGCGGTCTGCCTGAGGACTCACACAGGAGACAGTGCAGCTCAGCAGCGCGCACAGCAGCAACTCGTCATCCTCGGTCCCTTCTCGCTCGATGACCCTTTTGATAAGGGAGACCGTACGCTGCCGTAGCCGCTGGACGGCATCCGAATCGCTCTGGCTCGAGCTAAGGTAGCGCAGGTGCACGGCGCCGACGAGGAGGAGCGACGAGCGTAGGGCGTCACACGCCGGCGAGTAGCCCTTGGCGACCGAGAAGGCGAGTGGTCCATGCTTAGTGACCCAGAAGTTGATGCGCGAGTCGCGGGCGACGATGATCCTTGTCGTGTGGTGGAAGTAGTGATGGATGAGCATCTTCTCCTCTGCGAGGTCGCTGCGAGCCGGTCAGCGCTCCGCTCCCAGCCAAACAAGCTGATAATGCGCACCGACGGACGGGAAAAACGGGTCGAGGTACGCAGGCGAGGTCATGATGGCCAGCTTAGCGTCGGGGGGTACAAGGTCGACGAAGAGCGGCGCGTCGCCGCGCGCAGCATCCGACTTGACGACTGGCGGCCGGCGCGAGGCCGAAGCCTGCCTGAATAGCTGCCTGCCGAGCGCGGTACCGGGTTGAGGCGGCAGATCTAGCTGTGGGTCGTCCAGCATCACTCGGCTTGAGGACGCGGCCGACCCTTCGTCCTCGTTGACCAGCGGTCGTTTGCGCGAGGACGACGCGGCGCCTCCTTCGTCCTGCGACCCCTTCTGCTGGTGGTCGTCGGTCCAGCGACACTCGCGTTTGGCCGTTATGCACCTGCTGCACACGGGCGTCTGCTCGTCGCACTGCAAACGTCGAACGGGGAGCCGAGTCAGTTGCGCTCGCTCGTAGTGCGAAAGACCGCAGGCAGCGGCGCACTTTCAGCTTCCTCGCCTTGCACGTCAGGCTGTCAAGCAACGGGAGCAGAGTCAGCACAAGCACATGCGGAAGCTGTCAACTGCACTCACCAACCGAGCCGAGAGCGGGTGAACTTCAGCCGTTTGCGTGTCGCCTCGCCTGCTCGGAGGAGGGAGCTGACGGCCTCCTCGGCCCGATACGATGGCTGCTGCTGCAGCAACTGTAAGTTGACTGACATCATCTGCTGCGCTTGTTGCTGGAGCAGCAGCTGATGGAAGTCTTGAGCGCTGTACTGGGCCGCCGGGATGGAGGCCGACAGCTGGACAGCCTGGCCGGAGGAGGAGCTCGCGACCCCCGCCGAAGGAGGCGTCGGCGCGGGCGCGGTGAGGAGGGCGTCGCCGCCGAGCTGTCGCGTGAAGTCGAACAGCGGGTCGTCAAAGGCGAAGTCAAACAGCGAGTGCTTGTCCATCCTGGCCAACCGTCGGACCCTCGCGTGCTGCGAAATCGTCCATGGGGGTGGACGGCAGAGGACGTCGGGCGGCGGAGGCAGGACGTCGCGCTGCGCCGACGACGGCGACAACGACCAAGGCGATGCACGATGCACCTCCCTCTCGCTCCTGCAGGCCCTTCGCACAGTCAGAGGAGCTCCCTGGGCTACTGCTGGTACGTGTTGCCGTCCTGTGCAGTGCTGTCAACTCTAAGTCACAGTCTGAGATGCTGAGCTCTGCGGCCTCCTCGCCCGCGCGCAGACCGTCCCTCGCTGCTGACCGTCCGAGCCACGTCGTCAACACGAAGCACTGTATGCCTTTCTCGCCGTCCAGGCTGCGATAGCACGTCGGACATGCTTTTTCTCGAGCTGCCCGCTGCACGAGCGGTTGATTGGTTGGACGTCCCCCAAGCCTCCCCAGGCCTGCGCTCACGGCGAGACGTCCGGGACGTCTGCGACATCTGCGACGACGGCGTCTGCTCTTGACGCAACAACAAGCACGCACGTCGAGCCCACAGCGGAATTAAGCTAAACCGTCCCATCAGAGGAAGCAGGCAGCGGCGGCGTCCGACTATAAAGCTGCGGGCGATCGACTCATTCCGCCCAGCCTTCGAAGACGGCGGCCGCCCATCTGAACCTGTTCCGACGTCGCCGCCACGTCATCGCCACTCCTGCGGTCGCTGTCGCTGAGCTGGTTGGGGAGATCGGTGTGCTTGCCTGCCAGATCGCCCATCGGCAGGCGCGGCGATGGCTGACCTGGGCGCGCGTCTGTCGTATTGCTGCTCACGAACGCTGATGCTGCACTAGGGTAATCCCGCCCTACCCCGTGCAGGCACTCGCAGCGGCTTGCCATTGCACTGATATTTCTTACGAATGTGCCGACCTCTTGAGAGCAGTGGACAGAGAGGAGGGCAGTTCGACCAAACCAGCGCAACCGCGGGGTCCGAGGCTGAACTGCTGTCCGTCCGAGAGAACGCAAGGCCTTCCAAGACCATCCGGCGTTCGCGACTGTCGGCCTGGGCAGGCACGACACCCTTCCTGCTCTCAGCTCGGCAGAACGAACAGCACAGCACGGCGAAGCATCCGCTTGCGCTCCACTGTCGTGGTCGTTCGGTCGCCCTCGTCCTTGGCGGTTCCCCCCCGACAGCCGTAGTATAAGAGCACAGGCGACGTAGTCCTCCATCTCTTTCCTTTACCACTTCACCCTTCGAACAACTAGCCACCTCTCCGCCCTTCAGCCATGCTCACTGCTTCCATCACCGCCCTACTCCTCCCGGCCCTCGCCCTCGCCGCCCCCGCCAAGCTTACTTACGGGCACGGCGACTCGGAGCACAACCCCCATCACTCCAACCTCATCGAGAGCGGCGTCTTTGAGTTCACGTCGACCTACATCGCTCATGCTACGCCGGACGTCATCATGTGCGTCCCTCTCAATTTAAAGAGCCGTTGAAGGATCGCGCTGATCCCTCCATTCGCCTGGCTACTCAGCAACAACAATCAGACGCTTGTGCCAGGTTTGGATGGCGCCTACGGCACTTTCAAGTTCGGGATCAACGCAGAGGAGGATGTGATCTGCTGGAACATCGCTGTCTTCCTTTCGGGCAACTACAGCTCGCCCGCTAAGACGGCCACGCACATCGTTCGTCTCCGTCTTTGTATATTTCATATGCTACCAAAGCTTGACAGATACCTGCCGCTGCAGCACGAGGCCGTATTCGGAGCCGCTGGACCCCCGCGCCTCGCCTTCCCCAACCCGACGTCGGACGCGCCCATCGATGAGTTCGGCCGCCGCACGTCGTACGGCTGCCAGCAGGGCCCGTTCACGACCGGCCTCCTGGCCAACGGCAGTGAGTTCTTCCCTTCTCCGCCTTTTTACATCGTGCTGACCTTCTTTCGCACTCGCTAAACGTCAGCCGACACCGCGACCGGCTTCTCGCTCGCCCAGATCGAGGCTAACCCGCCCGGTTTCTTCGCCGATACGCACACTTCCGAATTCACAGCCGGCGCTATCCGCGGTCAGCTCGAGCTCGTCGAGAGTTCTTACAACTAGGCCACATCGTCTGCCTTGAGGGCCTTTCGAACGCGCTGCCCCTCCGCTCTCACTGTACCGCCTGCGCCAAACCCCGGACTTCCTCCCCCCCCCCCCTTATCTTGCCAATTTAGCGTACTGAATCATCACTTTCTCTTTCTACCCGCTGCTGTATTTATTGACTCGTTGTTCTTCGATCTTGCGTCCAATTTATCGCGAGTGGGTGGGCTGTACGTCCTGATCTTATCGGTCGGAGCAGCGCCGCGTTGCGCCGCTTGTGCGCTGGTGAACGTACGCGTCGACCAGCCCGCCTTCCTTCTCCCTCCATCGCCGCACAACGATCCAGCAAGATCCTCCCCTGGCAATACCTGTCCTTCTCCCACCTTCGATATGTCAATTGCCGCGTCCGGCACCCTGCAAGCTGCGTCCTCATCGCGGCCAGCGAAGCCCATGCAGCGCCGCCCGGCTCTCAACCCTCTGGCGCTCCTGCTCGCGTTCCTTGTGCTAGCGCTCGCCGTCACGCTGATAGGACCATCAGTCAGGGTACCTTGGTTGTCCTTCGGATCGGACAACCTCGTCGACGCCCAAGGTGCGTCGAGGGCTGGAGCCAGCTCATGCTCGGCCGGGCGGCGGCCCTGCTGCCATCTCTAGACGTGGTGCTGTGCTGACCTCGTTGCCTGCTGCTGTCTGCAGGCCACGAGGAGAACGGCCCTATTATTGGTACGTCCAGCCTCTTCCGCGTAGATGTCGCCCTCTCATAGGGCTGCTCTCAGGACTGACGCCCCGCTGCTTCGCGGCGCGTCTTGCAGGCATCGACCTGGCCCCCGGTCACTTCGTGCCTAACCCGCCAGGTGATGTCAGACGCGCAGGTCGGGTCGAGATCATCGCCAACAGCCAGGGGAGCCGCCTTGTGCCGTCCTGGGTGGCCTTGACGGAGGACGAGGACCGCAGGGGAGAGCAATTGATCAGCATGAGTGCAGGTGCGTTTTGCCTGTCTCCTCATTCAGGATGAGGGCCGGTGCTTAGAGGACCTGACAGCAGTCTGAGACGCTTGTAGACAGCACAGATGAGAGCTTGGACGACGCGGAAGCGTAGAGAGGGTGATCTGATGAAGTTCGCCGCATCGCTCGCGGCGCGAAGCCTCCTTCCAAGTTGGGACATTGGGCATGGAATCGATACAGTGGCAAGAAGCAGACAGCGCAGACAGATGAGCACGCTCAAGCCGAGGTCAGGGCCTCCTTGAGCTTCTCGGCGAGGGGCTGCGGAGTGGCGGTCATGTTCGTCAGCGCCGCGCGGGACTCTCAAGCAGACAGGGAAAAAGGGAAGACGTACGCCTGCAGACGCAGGGTTCTGGCCGGTGTAGAGCTGGCCGTCGGCGACAACCTTGGGCTCCCAGTCAGCGCCCTTCTCGTGGTGGCCGCCCTCTTCGATGAGCTTGGTCTCGAGGAGGAACGGGACGAGCGAGGCGCCGTCGACGCTGCGCGGAGAGTGAGACCAGGTCAGTGCAGCGCCTCGAGGCGACAAGGTGAGTACAAAGACTCACGCAGCCTCCTCAGAGTTGGTAAAACCAGCGAAGCGCTTGCCCTTAATGAAGGCGGTGCCGTCGGCGAGCTTGACGTTGGCGAAGACCGCAGGCGCGTGGCAGACTGCGGCGACGGGCTTGCCGGCGTTCCAGAAGTCGACGATGAGCTTCTGGGAGAGCGAGTCAAAGGCGAGATCGATGACCGGGCCGTGACCTGCGAGCGAAGGTGCAGGTCCTGGTCAGCACAGCTTGGCGACGACTGCGCGGCAGGCTGGAGGGAGAGGTGAGAGCTCACCGCCGGGGTAGAAGACGGCGTCGTAGTCAGCGGCGTTGACGTCCGACAACTTGGCCGTGTTCTGCAGAACCTTCTGGCCCTCGGCGTCCTCCTTGAAGCGCTGAGCGAGCTTGTCGTCCTTGGCCGCGTCGACCGAGACAGGGTCGACGGGGATCGCGCCGCCCTTGGGCGAGGCGTACGACAGGGCGAACGTGTCCTTGAGCTCGTAGTAAGGGTGGACGAACTCGGTGAGCCAGAGGCCAGTAGGTTTTCCGTTCTGTGGCGGGCGAAGCGGAGGAGTAAGGGCGGCCGAGGAACGGAAGACAGGACAGGATCGTCAGCGCGCGAGGTCCATCGCGTCGCCTTGGAGACAAGAAGCGGGCAGGACGCACGAGGGCAGTGCCGGCCGAGGTGAGGACGACGAGGATCTTCTTCTGCTGGGTGGACATTGCTGTGTGCAGTACAAGAGGGATCGTGGAGGGGAGGGGAGGGGAGTTGGAAGATGACGGGGAGGACAACTCTGACGTTCTGCCTGCCTCCTGCTTTTGACTGCGCGGAGCTCGCCGGCCTCCACCTCCTGCTGCCCTCCCTCGGAACCTCTTGCTGAGCACTTTCTGGCACACAGGTCAGCCAGTTTGCAAAGACACCAGCGTCACAGAGATGACAACACTACCAAGTATTCATTGATTGGCAGGCTG
Source organism: Cystofilobasidium ferigula (assembly GCA_014825675.1). Taxonomy (NCBI): domain Eukaryota; kingdom Fungi; phylum Basidiomycota; class Tremellomycetes; order Cystofilobasidiales; family Cystofilobasidiaceae; genus Cystofilobasidium; species Cystofilobasidium ferigula. Next base: position 17,753 of record MVAM01000106.1, read on the forward strand.
AGAAGGGAACGAAGAGTGGAGGCCGGGCTACAGAAGGCGGGAGGGCGTTACGTTCGTTCAGCCCGCCGTGCCCATGCCCAGCGAGACGATCACGTAGACGTTGGCGACAGTTACGACGGCGAAGATGAGGTAGCCGACACCCTGCGCCAGCCAGCCGTTCTTGAACGAGACGGCCGGGTCGACTTCCTCGCTCGCATCGCCGCTTGCCACCGCCGCGGACGAGGTAGTCGGAGATGCGTCCCGGGGGACCTTGACGACCATGACGTTCGACGAGGTGATCCAGACGAGAGGGAAGACGATAAAAGGCAGGACGATACTCAGGATCACCTGCGATCTGGAAAGACGGTTGACGGGAACAGGCGGTCAGCGCCCCGCATGACACGCACTGGCGAGGAACGTACATCACGAGCAACTGGTCGATGCCCGACCTTCCGACCGCAATGGCTACGACCATGGACGGAATCAGCCCAATCAGTCGCGTGACAAGCCGTCGTACAAGAGGCGACGTCTTCCACTGGATGAAGCCCTCGGAGACGATCTGCCCCGCAAGCGTCGCGGTGATGCTTGCCGACTGGCCGCAGCACAAGAGAGCGATGGCGAAGAGTAGCGCGGGCCCCTGGCCGAGGTAGTTCCCGAGCAGACGATGCGCCGCGAACAGGTCGGCGTCCTGGGCATCTGAGTTACCGAAGAACGCGGCGGCTGACATGATCAAGATGGCCGAGTTGATGGTGATCGCAAAACCGAGGAGCGAGAAGACGAGGTCCGCCGTCGCGTGACTGATGTGGCGACGGATGAAGTCAAGCCGGTTGAACTCCTCGACCTCATACTCGACGTCTTCGTTTTCAGGAGGTGTGTTTACGGAGGATGACGATGGTTCCTCAGTCCGCGCGGTCGGTAACGGCAGGATGGTGATGTCCTCCAAGCGGTCTTCAACCGCGGACGCAACTCCCAGCGTACCCTGCAAGTCCTTCCGCTCCCCGAGCTCGTACGTTGACCCTTGAGCTGCATCCTTTCCCGCGCCGCTGCCCTCCAAGCTCCTTCGTGCGCCCGAAGGAGGGTCCGCGCGCCTCCACGACGCCGGGAACACGCCCCAGATGTCGCGGCTCGGCAAGCGCCACTTCCTTCGGCTGCCTTCGCGCGGTGATGGCGGTGCGCGGGTAGGAAGAAGGCCAAGCCGGTCGACCGTCGCGAGTCGGGAGCCGATGAAAAGCGCGTGCGGCATGACGGTCGCGCCGATGATGCCGACCGAGCTGTACAGCGCGCCTGGGCCGAAGACCTGCTTGCTGGGGACGTAGCCGAAGAAGGCCTCGCCCCAGTCGGGACCGACCTTGATGACGAGCACGGCTGTGGTGGCAGCAGAGCAGTGTCAGCAATCGTTCACCTTGAAGTAAGGTAAGATGAAGGGTTGCCGAACTGACCGAAGCAGGCAAAGACAGCGAGCACGAGCGCGACAATGATCAGCTCGAAGCTGAACATGCCTTTTCGTGTGTTCTGGTTGCCCTGGAAGAAGGCGAGGACGAGGAGGACGTCGGCCGAGGTAATGAGCACGCCGGCCCAGAGTGGCAGACGCGGGAAGAGGAGGTTGAGGGCAATGGCACTGCCGAGCAGCTCAGCCAGGTCGGTTGCGATGATGGCAATCTCGGCGAGGACGTAGATTGGATAAAGTACGCCCCAGCGGATGAGCAGTGTGTGCTTCTTGCAGTCGTGCAGCAGCAGTCGGATGTGACGAGCGAGGTCAAGGCCGCTGACGATGCCGAGCCTAGCCGCCATGGTCTGCAGCAGGGCCAAATCTTAGCCTCTCTTCACCCAGAAAGGAACAAAAGCGCACCTGAAGGATGATGGCGCCGATACCGGCCATGAGGACGACGAAAAGTAGCTTGTAGCCCTGTGACGAAGAAAAGGTTCAGGCGGGTGGGTGTACGAATGCGAGGGTTGCAAAGGACGCACATATCTGGCGCCTGCTTGGAGGTCAACGGACCAGTTGCCAGGGTCGAAGCTGCAAACAAGGGTCCTTCAGCACTGGCTTGAGCTCGGACGGCTGCACAGCGGACTGACTAGGCGACCGAAGCTGCATCGGAGAACGGGGAGGCAAGGGTCAGCGCAGTCACGAGCGCACCGCTGCTCAACGCGGCAGGCATCGAAAACGGGCACAAAGGACGAACCGACGATGCCAGGGCCGATGAATTTGGCTGAGAGCGTACATCGTGTCGTTGGTCAGCCCATCATGCGACCTGCTCTCGGGGAGAAAAAAGGGACATGCTGTGTCGGACGAGGGTCTCTCCGAGGGTCCGCATCGACGCCGCTGCCGTCGCGCGTCGGCCCTGTCCCGCGGTGGCGGCCTGAGAGGCCATGTCTTTCGTCAAAACCGTCGAGTCGAGGAGGCCGATTGGCGCTGCTTGCTCGTGTGCTGATGGGCGAGGAGGGAGCTGGCCGTTGACGACTGACGTTGTCTCTTCGGGCGAACCGGCAAGGAGGCAAGTGCTGCGCCATGAGTACTTACGGATTGCTCCCGGCAAAAGTGCCATGGGCGCTTCGGCCGCTGGATCCACGACCGTCCGCCGGCCGCGACCGGCTGCAGCAAAGTACCTCTGATCATGCCAGCGTCGCTGTCGATCACAACACAGGAAAGCTCACATTGTCGCGCGCGCTGACCAGTTCGTCAAGGTGGCCGGCCTCCGACGGCCCGCCACAGGATCCGCTGCACTGGGTCGCCCTCGATCAGTTCGCGCTGCCCGCAGCCACCGCCGCCCGACTCGACCGTCCCCGCCGACGGCCTCCGTCTCACCGGCCCCTGACGTCGAGTTACGTCCGCCTGAGCGGCGGCGACAAGGCGCCGTCAAGAGTGGAGCACGTCGTCGATGACCACTTGGACGCCTTTGCCTACCTGCTTGTTGTCCACCGAACCTTGCCCTCCCGACACGGCGATTGCTCAAGAGCCCCCGCTGACCAGCCTGACCATCGCTGCTAGCTACCAGATTGCCCGAACAGGAAACCAAGGCGGCGCCCGACTGCTTCTTTGGGCGACCGGTCGTCTGCTGAGCGCTGCCGAGAAGGCGCTTTGGGCATCATCGCGCGTCGTACCACGGTGCGGTCGACGTTGTCGATCAACATCTCACAGGCATCCGTCCTCGTATGGTGCCACTTCATGCTGTTGAACGAGGGTATAAGAAGGACGAGGTCAGTCCACACCTCCTCTTGCTCCTCCTCCCCCTCTCCAACTCAGACGACTTCCCTCCATCCCTCCAGTTCCTCCTCAACACTTCATCGCCATGCTCTCCAAGTTCGCCCTCTCCGCCCTCGTACTTGCACCCGCCGCCCTTGCCGCACCCTTGAAGCGCGCCGATGGACAGAATCTTGGCGTTAGCGATCCTACGACGCTCGTCCTCCAGTTCGCTGCCACGCTCGAGGGTGAGTGCTCATTCTTCCAGCTTTGTCTGTTGCTCCGCTGACCTTGGCTGAACCGATGCATCAGCCCTCGAGTACGCTTACTATGAGCAGGGGCTCTCGAAGTTCAACGCTACCGACCTCGAGGCAGCCGGGTTCTCTGCGAACCTCTCGTCGGCCATTGTCTCGCAGCTCGGCGTCTTCCGCGATGATGAGAAGGCGCACTCGGCCTACCTGTGCGTGTCTCTCTTTCGCTGAGACAGAACGCTTGACTAACCATCGGTCGTTCACGCAGCGACAACGCCCTCAACTCTTCCGGTCTCGACATCTTCTACAAGTCGTGCCAGCTCAACTTCGACGCCGCCGTACGCCTTTGCTCGACTCTCTTTTCTTGTTGCTTGCTTTCTGACGATTTCTTGTTCGACGTGTAGCTCACCAGCGTCACTGCATATGCCGCGTACGCTCGTGCCTTCGAGCAGATCGGCGTCGGTGCGTACATCGGCGCCGCCCCGCTCCTCGACAAGTCCACCCTTGTCTCCGCCAGGTGCGCTTTCTGTTCCAGCCTTGCCTCCTGCAGTCTGCTGAATTCCCAGCTTCCCCCTTTTCAGCACCATTGCGACCATCGAGGCTCGTCACTCGTCCTTCCTGAACATCCTCAATGGCGCGGACTACGCGCCCTCTCCGTTCGACATCTCGCTCGCGCCGACGGCTGTCGCGACCCTCGTCTCGCCCTACATCACCGGCGGGTGCGACCTGTCCGCCTCGCTTGGCATCACGCCCGGCAAGACGCTCAAGGCAACCGTCGAGGGCCCAATCATCCCTGGCGCCAAGATCGCTTTCGAGGTCGACGGACAGGCGCAAATCGAGGGTTGGGCGCACATCATCGTTGCCGGCGCTCCTGAGGCTATCGTCACCGGTGCCGAGCAGGCCGTGGTCCCCGAAGGAGCCGTGCGTCCTTTCCTCTTCTGCTTTCCCCCGCTGTAAAATGCGCAGCGTGCTGATAATGTATCCGCTTTCGTCCTCGCAGAAGGGCGCGATCTACGTCTACCTTTCGGGAGAAGAGTCGCCCGCGCTCGCCAACAACGCCGCTACCATCGACCTCTCGGCCGTCTTCGCCGGCCCGCAGCTACTGTTCGTCGACCAGGACCCGCTCAAGGTCCTCGGCCAGTAGACGAGCCCCCGCACCCGCTCGCGCCCGCGCTTCGACGCGCCCTTTCGCTCACAGCATCTAATCACCCACAGCTGATCCATCCTGCCTTTTGCCTTTTTCTGCCCTTACTACCGCCTTGTCGAGAGCACTGTACCAAATAGTAGCTTCGTCATCCCCTGTAGGCCCACCACTCGCTTTTCCTCCCGATGTGTTCCTTTAGTCTGCAATGTACATTCTGCCCGAGTTGCCTCTGGAGATCTCTCGCAAGGCTTTCCGCTGAGCCAAGCCCTGGTTGCCCTGCACCGGTCTCTCCCGCCTGGCGCAGGCCAATCGCATTGTGATCCTGTCCAAAGGTTGACGCGCGCTCAACGGGAAGGTTGACGTCGTTCAAGCCGACCTCCTTGCAGCGCGCAGGTGAGATTCATTTATACGGACGGACCCATGAGATCGCCCGCGAGCTTGCTACGCGCAAGCCCAGAAGGGAAGATGCTGCTAAGTAAAGAGTGGGAGCAGAACAAGGCCGAGACGTTCCCTATGCATGGGAGGGTTACAAAACGACGGAAGAGCAGGACTGACAGACCGAAAACCGAGCGAAGAGTAGGGAAAGGATGAGAAGCATGCTGAAGCGGATGCCGCCGGCGAGGCCCTCCCAGGAGGACACTAGACCATCATTCCCGCAATGGTGGCGGTTTGGCTTTGCGAATGGGGGCAAGGGTCAGCTCCCGAGCGAAAAGAGAACTGACAATACGGAGGACGCACCAGGTCGACATGAATCCCCACATGAGCGCCGACTACGGAAGAAGAATGATCCAAGCGTCAGCATGTGGATCTGCCTTGATCCCAAGCTATCCTTATCCCAAGGTAGGAAGAGGGTACGCACCGGAGCGATGACGGCGATGACCTTGGCCCGGGACGGGGCGAGCGCGCTCATGACGCCGATCTGGATGCCCAGCGATCCGAGGTTGGCGAAGCCACAGAGCGAATAGGTAGCTGCAGCGGCACGATGAGAGGAGGGTGTTCAGCACCGTCTCTGCGAGCAGAAGGGAGGTAAGAGACTTGCCGATCAAAAATCCGCGCTCCGTCATGTTCGCTCGGCCGATCACGGTCGTGAGGCGCAGGTATCTGCGCGGTGGTGAATCAGGTCAAGATGAGCAAGAGCACCTGGATTCAATCACGAAGGATGAGCACGCACGCAACGAACTCATTCTGAAGCGAGGAGGAGTCTTTATCAGTCATCGGCGGTCCGAGGCAAGCACAAACAAGCTCGACTCACGCCGAACAGCTTGAGGCCGAGCAGGCTGCCGACGTGCAGCAGGTCCTGCTTTGGCACGCCCATGAGCCACGCTAGTGGGTAGAAGATGTACTGCAAGAGCCCACGAGGAGGGTAGCCGTCAAAACATGTTCGCTGGGGATCAAGGCTAAGGAGGTGAAAGGACATACCTGGAAGACGAGCTCGAGGGTGAGGGCGTGCTCGTCGTGCAAGTTCCAGGCCTGGCCGATCCAAGTAAGAAGTCTGAGGACGGAGGAGAGCGAATCAGACTGTGTCGCACGTCAGAGAGGGAGGGGAAGGGCGAGGACGCACCCGTCGACAACGTAGAGGAGAGCGAGGACGACCAGGACGTTGCACAAGATGAGACCAGCGACCTACAGGCGAACGGAGGCAAACATGAGCGCTTGCAAGAGCGATTGAGACGAGAAGGGGACGCACCCTGAGGCCGAACGAAGCGCCGTTCGAGAAGGCGTGAAGCGCGTTGGCCTCGTCCGCGGCCTCCTCGCCGCGATCGACGACGACGCGGCCGAGCGTGACAGGCTCGTCGTCCTCCGGGTAAACGATCTTCGAGATGGCAATCGACGCGGGGATGGACATAATCGAAGCCGTGACAAGCGACGAAGCACTGCAAGCAGCAAAGCTTTGAGGGTCAGCATTTGCTCGAGTACACCATCAAGAGAAGGAAGCGATGCACGGGACGCCGAGCTGAATGTAGCCCGTCAGCACCGAGCCCGAAATGGTTGAGAAGCCGGACGTCATGGCGAGGTGAAGCTCGGACGGCGTCATGAGGTCGACGAACGGCTTTACCAGGCACGCGCTCTCACCCTGGCCGATGAAGGGCGAAGCGGATGCGATGACGGCCTCGGCGCCCGAAATGTTCATGGTCTTGAAGAAGAACCAAGAAAAGCCTCTGATGACGAAGGACATGGCGCCGAGGTAGAACATCTGCAAGCGGGAGACTGGTCAGCCCAGCTGCTCTCTGTTAGACAAGGGATAACGCCTTCCGAACCATTTGCACAAACGCTGTGAACGCGCACGAGCGAGGGTCAGTATTACAGCCCTCACAACCTAGGCGAAGCTCAATCACCCACCGACAAACCAGATCACCGCGCCAAGTGTTCCTACGACGAACCAGCTGGTGTAGCTGTCGTCATTACCGGTGAAGAATGTCCCAGCCAGTCCGCCTTGGTGCAGAAAGTCTGCGGGAGGAGAGTTCGGCGGGTCGTGAGGAGCGACAGAGGGGGAGGAAAGGAGGGGAAAGTGGCAAGTTTGCCGCGTCAGCAGCAGAACAGAAGTCTTCCAACAACGACAGGACGCACCGGAAGCCGCGTTGGCCATCCAGCTGAACAGGCTGAAGCCCGCTCCACTCTTGAGGACAAACATGGCGACGGCCTGCTGGAAGACGAGCCCGACGATGCTGTGCTCCCATCCCCCCCTCCTTGACCTTTCAGCTTCCCTCGCTGCGCAGGGTGAGGCGAGAAGGGACGCACACCGTGTTCCACTTGATAAGGCGGCGGTTGCGCGAAAAAACCCAATATAGGAAGTTAAAGACGAGCAGGCCGAAGATCGAGATGGTGCGGTCGCCGTACGACGTGCCCTCGGGAAGCGCAAATCCGTACGCCGAGCCAAAGATGAGGCCGAGCAGCGCGAGCCAGCCGAGGCCGTAGCGGACCAGCTTGGGCAACTTGAAGAAGGGCTTGTCGACGCACGAGGTCCAGAACTTACCGATCGGGCGGGCGACGGCGGATGAATCGATGAAGCGGAAGCTGCGAGATTCAAAGGGATCGTCAGTTCGCCTGTACCAGGGCGTGCGCACGACTGCACTCACGCAATAATGAGGACGATGAAGAAGGAGATGATTGTGGACGGGATCCAGCTGCAGAGGGACGAGGTTGTGTGGTTTGTCAGTACGAGCACGGAACCGCACTCCAAGGAGTGAACAAGCGCACCGGTGCCTAGTACGCGTGTTCCAGACCGACGAAGCCCACCCTGCGAGAGGCAAAAAGTCTGATTGAGCACCTCCTCTAACGTAAGGTAGGGCCTTCGGAGGACGTGCAGGCGATCACCAGCGCAGCGAGGAGCGGCAGGATGATAAAGCGCGTCTTCTCCCAGGTCAGGTGACGGCGGTACTTGTTGTACGCAGCCTGAGCAACATGGAGAGTAGAGACCAGGCAGCGTCAGTTACTGCTCACCGAGAAGGTAGGAGAGAAGCTCTGAAGGAATCTCTACGAGCGAGGGAGATAAGGACGCACATGCTCCTCGTCCGCCTGCACCTCGTGGCTGAGCGCAGCAGCAGCGTCCAGGTGGCCCTTCTCGAGCTCGCGCTCGATGTCGGCGTTGTGGCTGCCCTTGTGCTCGACGTCCGACTGGGAAGAGCGGCTGTCCGCTGTACGGTGTCGAAGTGGCTCATCGGCTGAGACTTGGCTGACCGGCTCGGCGGCGTCCGTCGTTGCAGTTAAGGCTGAGCCGTCGAAAGGCGCAGTCGTGTTGGGTAGGGGCGAGCTCATGGCGTCCGAGCTGAGCTCCGTACGAGAAGGGCTAGAGGGGGGAGAGGATGCTGTTGGTCTCTAGCCGCTTCCCCCATTTGGCCTCAGGCTTTTCAAGGCCCCGAGGGAGGGAGAAGGCTGGAAGATAAGGTCATGCGGGACCGGCGTGCCCACACACCCGTCGACGCCACCAGTTCCAAGAGGATCCTCCTGGCGACGGACGCGACGCCGATACGCTCGTTTCGGAGGATGAGCTGCACGACCAGAGCGTCCTAGTGAAGGTGGTTGCTGGCATGCGCGCAAAGACGTAGCTCACCCTCAGCCCGCCAACGCGTCCTCGTCACGACCCCTTGCGTTACAAGTGCCGTGCACCTATCACCCAACACTTCGATCGATCCGTGCTTGAGCACCATGCGGTCCACTTGGGAGATCGAGACTGACGGCATCTCCTGAGACGGCAAAGGCTGCATGGTCGTCGCTCGACAGTGCCGTCTCCTCACTCCGCCCTCCCACGCTTGCTCGCGCGACCGCCTCTGCCGCCTCCGCGCCCACCCCTCGCCCCAGCGCCCTTCTCCCTGTCCCTCTTCTCGCCGCCTCCCTGCCCCTCGCGCTCGCCCTCCCCCTCCTCCGCATCCTCCAAACTCCGCCTGACAATTTCGCCCACCGCCTCGCGTCCGAGCCCGAGCGCTTCAAACTCGCCGCGCCGGATTGAGAGTTGGTAGACCGCGTTCTCGCACTTGGCAAGCGACCCCGTCGTCGTCTCTTGCTTCTTCGCAAGCGTCGGAATGAGCGGGATGAGAGGCTCGAACTCTGCGCGCGGATGAGGTGGTCGTCAGGCAGGGCGGGAGGGCAAGGCTGTTGTTGGACGCACGAGCCTTGATCTCGCGGACAAACATGGCCGCACCCAGCGCCTCCTCCTGCAAGCCCTTTGCGATGGCTGCTCACGCGCGCACAACATGGCGAGTCAGTGCATGGAGTGGGGCTTGCTCATGGAAAGGCACGAGGGAAAAACGCACCATTCAAGCAGTAGCGCATGAGCTCGCCCGACAGGTCGCACAGTCCCAAGATGTACTCCTCCGCCGTGACAGGGAAGTACTGCGGCACACCACCGCCGAATCAGCAGCGAACGTCCGCGACGGAGAAGAGGTGAGAAGAACGCACGGGCTTGCCGTTCTCGTTCGTGACGCGCCGCTGCACCTCCTCGAGCGAGATCATCCGCCGACTCATCCGCTCTCTCAAGCTCTTTCCGATACCAGCGTCGGCGAGGTTCGAATCCGCGGCTGTTGATGAGAGTGCGTCGGGTGCAGCAGGTGATGGCGGGTCCTGGTGCAAGAGGTAGTGAAGAAACGAGACGGCCTCGATATACTCTTGCAGACCGCCAGAGCTGCGAGAAGAACCAGAAGGGCGGAATGCGCATACAGCGGGAAAGGGGAGGGATCAGAGGGGAATGGAGGGTCGGGAGGCGGCAGAGCACGAAGCAGACAGACGGCGCAGTCGTCGAAGGACGCCGAGTCAAGCCAGAGATTGGATCGACGCAGGTCAGTTCCGTTGGATCAAGATCGGCATCTGACCCAAACAGCAGCGATGGAAGCAACAGCGAACGTACATCTGCCTCGCGTACCGCCAGTACGCCTCCCGCGCCTCTCCTCCTCCCTCGCTCAGTACGTCCCCAACCCGCCTGAACAGGCCTCGTACTTCCAGCTCCATCCGGATCGCCTCCGCATAGTGTCGCTCTAGCGGCGTGCCAGCATCGACCGGTGCTGACGTTGCTTGAGAATTGGACACCTCTGCAGGCGGTGAGGACGGGGGCGGAGGGGAAAGGGGCGTGACGGCGAGCCGATGCAGCGCAAAGATGACCTTCTTCGACAGGGCGGTGATGTCGCGCGAGATCTGGCGAGATGGGAAAGTGTCAGAAGAGCTCCTGTGACGCGGTCAGTACGCTAGGGCAAACCTGGTTGAGCCGGTCTCGCTTGTCGTACTGGCGGAGGAATGAGTGGGGGAGACTGCGCGTCAGCGACGGAGCAACGGGCCTCACGAGCAAGCAGGCCTCACATGCTGGTCGAGGTGGTCGCGGTAGCCGATGAAGGCGTCGATAACGGGCGACTCCGCGGCGAGTGTCTGAGCCATACTTGTCAGCTTGGACCGGCGAGGATTGAAGTCGGCTGGAAGAAGACGGATGGGCGTTCAGGGGCGACGACGAGAGGAGAGCAGCCGACGGCAGGATGAGCTCGACAACCACCCTGACCAAGTACTCTCAACACGATGGACCCTGCCCAGCAGCAGCAGCAGCAGCAGCAGCCTCCTTCAGTGCAGGATGATCCGCAGACACGGCTCGAGCAGACGCTGCTCGGCCTGTTTCAGGCGTTGACCGAGATGCAGACCGTCGCGGGCCAGGTCGTCCCTGGCAGTGAGGGCCTCGTTGCCAGCGCGGCGTACGTCCCCTGCTTGTCTGCTCTAGCTGATGCGCATGCTGACCCTGGTGTTTTCTTCTCTCACGACAATGTCCTTCCTGTCCGCGGTCTCCTGCATTGCAGCCAGCGCACCATTGCCTCGCTCGCCGACCTGCGCGCGCAGAAGGACTCCATCCAGGGCGGCGTCCCGACCGCCGTACTCGAGTGCGTCCCTTTTTTCACGGCAGCTAGCAGCTGCTTGCTAACAGCTCTCCTGCTTCTTGTCCCCTCCGCTGCGCTTGGCAATGGTTGACTTCGTCCCCCTCGCCTGCAATCTGCCTCCCCTTGTTGCTCGCAGCCTCGTCGCAGAAGACAAGCACCCACACGCCTTCACGCGACAGCAACTCGACCGCGCATCGGGAGAGAACCAGTTCATCAAGGGCAAGGTCGCCGGAATCGAGGTGCGTTCCTGTCCTGTCTTCGGAGCGCGCAGGCCGAGGTGTCTTCGGAGCGCGCAGGCCGAGGTGTCTGCGGCTTTCGCGCTCGCCGTCATCTTGTTGACCTCGTTGGCTTTTGGCTTCTACCATCCGTTCATTGCGCATTTTCGGCCTTGCCTGCCGACCCCACTATGCAGTCCTACGCAGCGCTTCTTGACGCCGAGCTGGCGCAGGCCTTCCCTGCGCTCGCAGGCTCCCTCGGCGCGGCGTCCACCGCGCAGGCTTCCGCGACTGCACCCGTGGCGGGCGATGGACGGCCTACGCTGCCGAGCGCAGCGAACATAGGAGTGGGCGCAGAGAGACAAGGGGTGGAGGGCATGGACTGGCAAGCGTAGAGCAGCCGGTTTGGGAGGGGATGCGTGCGGTCCTGGCCTTCGGAGTCCACACGGGAGGTTGTCGCCGAGGCAGGAAACGCGAGGAGCGCCGTTCCTCTGAACCCTGTCGACAATTGCACCGCGGGTGAGTCGACCAGCCGTTTGCGCTCAAGACTGCCTTCAAGATGGTCAGGACACCGCTTCGCCGTCCCCATGTCCCGCTCCTCAACACCGTCCGGCCCGACGTGCCGCGAGCTGGTAGACGCTCATCGTCCTGCTTGCTCGATCTTACTGGGCGTTACCCACTCTGCACCCCGCCCATATCCTCCTCGATTGACGTCTTCGCTCGGTCACGTCCGCCGACGGAGGTCTGCCGACGAAAATCATTTTCCCCCCTCCCTCTTCGTACTTGCACCGCGGCTCCATCCAAGTCAAAGAGCATTCTAGCATGTCATGTCAACCCGCGTGCGATGTACAACGCGTCGACCAAGAGGCGCGGCCTAGCGCGCCGGTAAAAGACGGGGAAGGGGGGCATGGCGGAGCAACAGTAAAGCCTGGCAGAAGCGCAGTTTGACGAACAGAAAGAGTTGGCAAATGTTCCTGAGTGCGACACCAGCTGCGGTGTACTCAAGTGTGGAAGCGGAAAGGATGGTTGAGGATGGTTATCGTACAGGATCAAAGGGCGGAGATCGGCAGAGAAGGTCGTACAGCGCGCCTAGGCTGGACACGGGAGCGTCCGCTGGCGGCGAGGACAGGAGATAGGCATGGGGAGTGGGCGTGGGCTATGTGCAGAGATCCGGAGTGCGGGCGTGATGGAAGATATGGACGAGAGAAATGATGCCCGGGAGGACGTCTACTCGGTGCGGGCGAGCTCGCGGCCGGAGAGGTTGAGTTCGAAACAGTTCTGCGATAGGGATGTTGTTGTTTAGCTTGCTGTCCCGCTTCGACGAACAATGAAGGGGCTCACCATTTTGCGGTTCGAGACGAGCATCTTGACCTTGCCGTTCCCGCGGTTGGGCTTCATCATGTGGTTGATCGGCCGCGGCTCCTCGCTCTTGCGACGCTGCAGGCCCGGGTGCGCCTGCGCCGCACTCGAGAGCGAGCTCATGCACAGCGCCGACGCGATCGGTCTGAGAGGCCGAGATCGCGGGAAGGCGGGGGAGGACGCGCGGCGCTTATCGGAAGCGAACGACGCCTGTTGGGGCTGGGGTGCTGCGGAACCGGCGGCGGTCCTCTCGACCAGCGGCGAGGGGAAGCACGCGGACGATGTGACCGAGAGCGAGGGCGACGAAAGCGGCGAAGAAGCGCGCGGTGCGTAGGTGGGCGAGACGTGCATCCTGGAGGACGAGGCGGACGAGGTCGAAGACGACGGCGAGAAGGAGGTTGAGGACGACGCGTTGGCAAAGTTCGTCTGAAGCGCTGGAAGAGTGGTTCGGAACTCCTGGGCGGCTGCAGCACAAAACGAACGTCAGAGATGTCAGCTCAGTTCTTCCAAGATGCATGTCAAGGTGGCTAGAGCAGGTCGCATCGCAAGTGGGAGAAGGGGAAAAGGGCGTCGTGTCTCGACGAGAGTTCAGACGGGTCGCCCAGTCCGAGCGGACAACTCGCCCCCCGCCTGCCTCGTCCATCGCAGCGATCCCAGAGAGGTCCACAGAGCGTGCCATGGCTACCTGACAGCGCCCTGGACGTCCGGAGGCAGGGTCACTTGCCTCACACGACCGCTCTATCCCTCCCCAACGGTCTTGTCGGCGCTCGGTCCAAACTCTTTCCCGATAGTTCCCCTGCTGAGGACTTGAGGCGGCAGGACTCACCAAGCATGCGACGGTTGCGTGTGTGAGAGGTAGCTGAGCAAGGATTGGCTGATGTCCGGGGGCGTGCGTGTTGTGCAAAAGGTGACGGGCGAGAGATGGTCGGTCGGTCGGGATGGGATGGCTGCGGAGGGCGAAATGAAACTCGGTGGGGAGAGCTCGGGTGAGCGCGGGGGAGCACACAATACTCATCGGCGCCCGGACCACTTCCAGCCCTGTCTGCTTTCAGTCCTACGGCAGGTCAGGGCGCACTGGCAGACCCCACTGGCAGGGCGGGAGAATGGACATCGTGCGCATCAGTTCGGTCAGGGTGCTGCAGCTGTTCATCGGGGATCGCCTGGTGCGCTTTCCTTCCCCCCCGCCTCGCGCCAAACTTCGCCTTGCCCCATGGGCTCGACGTCGATGAAGTTGCGCAGCATGCACATCCACGAAGTACAACGCCAGCACGCCCGCCGGCGTGAGAATCCGTCTCTGGTGGAAATTCTTGTCGTCCCGTGTAATCTGCCCAAATCGGTGCGGGCCCTGTGCGGCACAGAGAAAAGGGTCGACGGCCAGGATCAGAAAGGAAGGAAGCGACGGGCTTGGCCCGGGTGCCTGCTCTGGCTCCTAGAAAGACAAGCGCATAATCTCGATGTACAACCGGAGCATGTCCGCCTGCCCCCCGCGCGGTCCCTTTCGGGGAATCTTGCGCGCCGGTGGTCAATCAAGGCGAAGGAGCGTAACTGGCCTGCATGTCGACATTGCGCATGGTCCACACTTTCCAGCAGCACCCGACCTCCGCCATGTCCGCGCGCGATGTCACCCATCCCGTGCTTGACAAAGCTTCCTGCGCGCAAGTATTTGTTGTCGTTCTGCGAAGTGGGGGTCACAGGAGCGGAAGGGTGGACAGGGCAAGAAAGGTGTAGCAGAGCGGACGTAGCCGAGCCAGCTAAGGAAGAAGGAGCTGGCTGCAGTGCGAGAGCACCGGAGTCATGAAGGTCTCCCGCACAAGGGAGACGACAGGCGGGGAACGTACTCTACTCCCTGAAGGCGGCTGGACGCAAGCCTGGCGCGGGCCGCCTGCTTTCGATCGGCACACCTTTAGACGATGACGGGAGCCGCCTGGTCAACAGCTTCAGCGAGGTGAGTGTGCGGGCACGACATCCGAGGGCTGATGTTAGCTGATAACTTGTCGTTGGGAAGCAGTCAGCAGTAGAGGCCGATGCTTCGGCGCTTGATCGGCGTCGCAGGCCCGCCTGCTGCGCGCTTCCGAACGTTGATTCCCCACCTTTTAGGGGTCTGAGCCGTCCCTCGGGGCTTTAACGGGGCACCTGCTGCCCGCTGATGGCCCTCAGTCCAGCTCCGCCAGCAGGGCAGGGACCTCGACCGACCATCTATGACCTTGCGCCCTGCCAGCCTCCTCTGCACGACCTTCCTCGCACGTCAGGCACAAGCTCGCACCATGGCCACCTCACCGCTGCATGCTTCGAACCCGATGCTCGACCCGCGCCATACGCCGACGGCCGCAAGCAGGATCTCGCTGCGAGCGAAGAACGGCGCCGTCGATGTAGGCATCATGGCGACTGGGACGTGCGTACCTGCTGTCACACGAGGTTGATGTCTCAGGCACCGACTCGTGCATCTACGTTTCCCTATAGCTGGGCGTGGGGCGATACGTCGCTGTGGGACTACCGACCTGAAGGCGCGTTCCCGCTGTTGCTGCGCGAAGCGCTTGCCTTCAGAAGGCTGACAGGCCTTGCGTTCGGCAGACCTCGACAAGATCAAGCAGGCTTTCAAGGTCGCGCTCGACACCCAAGGAGGCTTCTTCGACACGGCGGAGGTGCGCCCTGTTGCTTCTGTAGCTGTGCGCAGACTACCGACCCTAATCTTCCCTCTGCAACAGGTCTACGCAAACGGCGAGTCGTGCGGCGTCGTACAGCTATTCTTTGAAAGATCAAGCCCTGATGCACACCTCTCTGCTCTGCAGTGAGCGCATCATCAAGGCGTGCATGGACGACCTCACGCCGGAGGACCGCGCAAAGGTTGCCATCGCGACAAAGTGGCTGCCGCTGCCGACGCCGCGCAACCCCTTCCTGTTCAAGCCCGGGCTTGTCAGCGGCTTGCGTAGGAGCCTCGAGCGCCTGGGAGTAGAAAGTGTCGAGCTATATCAAGTGCGTCTCGATTCGCTGCAGTTGCCTCAAAACAGCGCCGCGGTTAACGGCATGCCTACGCAGATCCACGGCCCAATCGGATACCACTCGTGGGAGGCGCAGGGTCGCGAGCTGGCCGAGTGCGTCAAGCTTGGTCTGTGCAAGGTGCGTGCTCGTATCCTTACTCGACGACGAGTGCCAAACTTATACCAACGGTGGGCGAGCAGGCGGTTGGCGTTTCCAACTTTTCCGAGGCCGAGCTCGTCAACATGCACGCCATCCTCGCACGGCACGGCGTCCCGCTCGCTTCCAACCAGATCGAGCTCAATCTTCTGCGTCAGTCGCCGCTGCACAACGGCCTGATGGACAAGATGCAGGAGCTCGGCGTCGCGTGCTTGGCGTACTCGCCGCTCGCGCAGGGACGGTTGACTGGCAAGTACTCGTACGTGCTGCCCTATCTGACTCGCGCGACTTCAGGTCCTAATAGCGGGCTCCATCTGCGCCATCCGCAGGGCTGCCAACCCGCCGCCTAAGGGCCGCAAGTTCAGCAACATCCCCATGGCCGAGATCGACCCGCTCGTCGACGAGATGCGTAAAGTCGCGGATGCCCGAGGCGTGCCCGTCTCAGCCATCGCGATCAACTGGGTGCTAAGCAAGGGCGCGATCCCTCTCGGCGGCGCGAAGAACGGGGATCAGGCAAAGCAGAATGCACAGGGTAAGTCCACTCGACCCTCACGCATAAATTGTGGCGCTCACACTCTCCTTTCCCCTCTCTCCAGCCCTCGGCTTCCGTTTGACCGACGAAGAGTGTGCTCGACTGGAGAAGCTCGGCCAGGAGGGCAAGACGAGCCTCTGGCAGCATGGCTGAACCCGAGTTGGGTGAGTTGGGGGAGGGCGCGCAGCCAGGGGCTTCACAACGACTATGTATCCGCACGTTATTGCGAAAGACCTGATCTATGGCCTTGTACAGAGCATGCAGCGGCCTTGTCAGGCCCGCTTGAGGAGCAGCGAGGGCAAAAAGTGTTGGATCCAGATGTGTCTTTGCGGGCGAGTCAGGCGGCGGCTGCCGTCTGGCCCGCCGTGTGCGTTTCCTCCGGCAGCATCGACGTCGACCCGCAGCTTGCAGCTTCTCTCTCACGCTAGACGCCTTCTCTTCTCCCGCATCTACACTACACTTGCAGAGAGGCAACGATGGGCGACGCAGGCAGCCTCAGGACGATCACGATCGCCTGCGATCTGGACGACGTCCTCGCCCAGGTCTGTCCTCTTCAGCCTACACCCCTGCTTCGCTCCCTCCGACTCATCGCTGACGCCTCTCGCCTGAGCTGGCGTGCAGACGAACGAGATGGTCGCCAAGCGTGCGTCCTTCGCGTTGCCCGGAGCAGTAGGCGAGCTCGAGCAGGCCATCGGCTGACGCCGCCCGCGGACGCGTCGCGTTCGCGTCCTCGTTCGCTCGCAGTTCACAACGAGATCTACGGCACGGACCTGACGCTCGAGGATTTCCGATACTACCGTAAGCTTCTCTGCTTACTCTCTACTTTTCTATGCTGGAAGCTGACAGATGTGCTTGCTTTTCGCAGACTACTGGAGGAACCGAGGTGCGCCTGTGCTGCAGGCGTTGAGCTGAGGTTGCGGTCGCTGATCTGAAGCATCCTCCTGACTGACTAGGGTGGGGCACGCCCGAGGAGACGGTCCAGAAGGTGCGCGACATGTTTGGCCGCGGCGTTTACCGCGACTCTGTGCCGGTCGAAGGCGCAGCGGACGGCCTGCGCGCGCTCAAGGCGCTGGGGAACGTCCGGCTCGTGGTCGTGACGGCGCGCGGAGAGGACGCAAGGGAGAACAGCCGGACATGGCTCGACAAATACTACCCTGGAGGTGCGCTCGGCTCCTCTTGACCTGGGCTCTTTCTGCGCTCGCGCTAACGGACAGGGCTCGCTGCAGTCTTCGACGAGCTTTTCTTCACCGGCGCCTTGTGCGTCGACTCTTCCTCCCCGCTCGGAGCGCTGCTGACTAGCTGCCGCTCGCACCCGGCAGCACTCACCTTGATACGGACGGCGAGACCGGCCCCGTCATCCAACCGACGTCACACCCGCTTAAGAAGTCCGAGGTGCTGCAGAGAATCGGCGCGAGCCTGCTGATCGACGACGCGCTCGAGAACGCACTCGACCTGTCGACGACGGCGATCCCGTGCCTGCTGTTCGGCGCATACCCATGGAACCGGCGGTCGTCGCAGACGGGCTCGAGGGAACGCGAGCAGATGTCGTACGCCCAGGTGCGGGCGGCAGGGCTGGAGCACCTCGAGGACGAGGAGGACCTCGTGAAGGACGAGGACCTGCCGAAGGGGATCGTGCGCGTCGAGGACTGGCCTGCCGTCGTCGCGTGGGCTAAGGCAAATCTGCAATGAGTAAACCGTCGGTGTACAGTGACTTATCGGATGCGCTTGCAACCGAATCGGGTCCCTTCTCCACGGCGTTCGAAAGCAGGGACTGCCAGTGGAAAAGAGCATGCAAACAACGAAGGCGAGGCTAAGACGCAGATGAGGAGCAGGAGGAGGATTCTGTAGCGAAGCGTCCGTCACGAGGCACAAATACAAGGTTGGAAAAGCAAAGCAGGAGACAAGACATATGCGAGAGTGGAGTAGAGAAGCGAAGTCCAGCGAGAGCGTAGAGCTTTCCGAAGGCGGAGCACGGACCGCCAGCGACGCGCGAAGGATCGAGAGAAGATGGCAAAGCTTGACCGCGCGACGAGTGCCTTCAGTCGTCGGCCTCCTCGTCGTTGTTGATCCGCATCCTAACGATGCGCAGGACGGCCTCGGCGGATATGGGGATGTTGTTGCCCTGGAAGGACTCGGGGTAGGCGGTCGGCGGCTGGTGGGGGGCGACGAAGGTCCTGGGTCGAGGGCAGACAACCAAGCAAAGTCAGCCGCAGACGCCTCAAAAGGTGAAGCGTCGCAACGTGATCCGAGGGACGCACTCTTCGCCCCAAAACCCGTAGTGCTCGATACCAAGGGCAAGCGCTGTGAACGAGTAGTCGCGGGCGAACCCTCCGGGCGTGAAGAACTCGAGCACGGTCGCCCTGGAGGTGGGCTTCATCCAGAGCAGGTGCGTGAGACCTGCACGTCAGGGTGAGCGTGATGCGTCAGTCAACGGTGGTTGAGGGGAGGAGGAGCGCGCATGAGATAGGATGACGAACCGTTCCCGTGCACGCCCATCATCACCGTCGTACGCGCTGCGAGTCGCACCTGCTCCTCAAGCCTGACTCGGTCCATGTCGACCTCGATGAAGTCAAACCCGTCCTCGGCGGCCGCCTTGGTCATCGTCTCGACCAGCGCGGCGTGGTCGGCGGGGTTGAGCATCCTGCGGCCCCACTTTTGGCGCGAGACTAGCACAAGGGGGAGAAGAAGGCCAAGCAGCGGTCTTCAGCCCGCTATCCAAGGCGGTTACAGGAGGCGATGACGAACCATAAGTGACAAGCAGGCGCTCAGACGGCCTGGGTGCGCGGTCGACCGTTGAGATGCCCCCGATGAAGTCGAGCAGTCTCGAGCGGACCGGCGCAAACCAGTGGGGTGTCGCGGGCAACGTGAATGTCTCGCTGTGCAACCATCCCGCTTATCATCTTTTGCCTCAGATTCCGCCGGGCGTGAGAAGACGCACCTGGCTGACCGTCCAGTGTGCGGAAACTGCGTGCCTCGCGTCGTCGCTCCTCGGTCCGCAA
Source organism: Cystofilobasidium ferigula (assembly GCA_014825675.1). Lineage (NCBI taxonomy): Eukaryota > Fungi > Basidiomycota > Tremellomycetes > Cystofilobasidiales > Cystofilobasidiaceae > Cystofilobasidium > Cystofilobasidium ferigula. Next base: position 36,895 of record MVAM01000106.1, read on the forward strand.
GCACGACGCGCGAGAAGACGTACGGCCTGCCGCTGGCTGTGCGGTCTCCCTGGACGTCGTCGGCCGTCTCGATCAGCGTCCGAGGAAGGAAGGCTCGCATCTACGTCGGCAACTGCGGCGTCAGCGCAGAAAGTCTTGACGTCCTTCAAAATGGACGTACGAGCAGGGCGTTCATCCCCGAGTAGTCACGCCATTTGCCGGCGCCAAGCTTGGTGTAAATCATCCGCCGCGGCAGTCTAAATCCACCACCGTCAGTAGAGGGTGCGGTCGTTGTCCGCCATAGGCCGAAGAACAGTTCCGCTGCAAAGTGGTAGTAGTGCGTGATGTACTGGGGTGCGTCCTACGCACGTCAAGGTCGATGGTCAACGTAGGACGAAGGTGGATAGTGAGGGGACAAACATTGACGATCCATGACAGGCCAGCTTCTCGAATGGGGTAGGTTGGCAGGCCGGTAACGGTGGACCGTCCCGTAAAGAGTTCATGTGCCTCATTGGGCGTGATCAAGCGCATGTCGTTGTCCGTCGGCTCCCTGAGCAGCCATGAAGTCAGCTCCAGATTGAACATGACGAGATGTGAGATATGACTGACATGGCAGCCTGCTCCTCGTGCGAGAAGCCGACGTTGGCGCCGGTGGAGACCATCATCCGCACCTCGGGCAAGGCGCTGTCATTCGACGAGACGATGTAGAAGGTATGATTGAGCAGGTAGAGGTTATTGAACACCGTCCATCCTGAGGAGGGACAGACAGGGCTCAGCTGCGCACGTCAGTGATTGGGTAGGGCCTCGGGCGTACCAGGGGCGTGCAGTACGACTGTCGTCTCCGTGATCTCGCGCTCGTCCACCCACGGATCGTCCGGCTCGTCGACGGATGGACCCAGCACATGTTGGCGTGCATGCTTCGAGCTAAACACTGGCGGCCAGCGCCCGAGCTCCTCGCCCGAGTACAGGTTGTCCCTGCCGAACTGGGAGATCACCTCGACGGCCGCGAGCACCGCTAGGGCGATAAACAGCATGCGCGGTACGGAACGAGTCATCTTCCGTGCGGCGTGAAAGTGGAAAGGTGAGGCTGACGTCGGGCTGTTGAGCGGGAGGAGGGGCGAGCTTGCGGGACGACTTGATGCTGGCGGCGGCTGTACGTCGGCTTGAGGCGACCGGAGAGCCTGGCGTGCTGGACAGCGAGCTAGCCGGGGTGCGAGGGCGCTTCTACTACTAAGGAGAGGAGGTGGTGAGTGTCGGAGGCCATCATGCGGAAGGCAGAATGGAGGGCAGTGTCGGCCGGGGGGGGGGGGGGCGCTGGGGTCGCGGTCGGCAGGAGCTTGGCCGGCGGACGTGCGCCAGCGGCCCCAGTCAGCACAGGCCCCGTCTTGCTTGCACCTCCCACCTTCACTGCGGTATGGGAGGACGCGATTCCAAGGGGGGAGCATGTCCTGACACCGCTTGGAGGTGGTCCTCGTCGCAAAGAAGCTGCGTTGGTCGGTCAGGTTGTGCGCGCGGGTCGCCCGAGGGAAAAGGGGCAGCTCGGCGTTTCAGCCAGCTTGATCGGGAGCCGACTGGCGCGCACGCGAACCGACGACCGTCCGACATGCTTCCATCGGCCATCATCCACCCCCCAAGATGCAGCTCCTCAGCGTCGTTGTGGGTATGTCAGAGCACCTGCGTGTCCAGCCTGCATCGGCTGACAACTCACTTGATCGGCCGTCGGTGTAGCTCTCAATCTCATTGCGTCGGCCGCCGCCCTCCCCGGTCTGCCCTCCCTGGCCGCCCGCAGAAGCGAGGGCGCCCACCACTCGCCGCAGGTCGTCCTCCAGGGTTCCCACTCGGCCGCACACGCCGGCGTCGGCTTCCAGAGCTCGTTCAAGCCCGCTGGTGGAAGGTTGTCAGCGACAGCAAGCAGCCCTCCTCGGGCGGAGCCGGACCCCGACAGCGTCGACCTCCGCGCCAGGTGGGTCGTCGTCAAGCTCGCCGACGGCGAGTTCATTACGGTGTCGTTAGCAAAGCTCGCCGGCGAAGTAGGCGGCCGGCGAGATCAGCCTGTACCCCTGCAGCCCGACGACCCCATAGACGCGTTGCGGCCATCGTCAGTCCCGAAGACGTTTCCTGCGCGTCTCCGAGACGTCGCGGGCCAGCTCACGCTTGTCGAGGGCGCCGCCCTGTCGTTCACCTGCGGCGCCGGCATCGGTGTGCGTTGCGGCGTGATCTCATTCGTCTTTGCCTGTCGTTGCAGTCGTCGCTGACTACCTGCTGCGGCCGTGCCTCAGGCTCTCCTCTGCTTGCTCTTCGACGCCGTCCGGCTGTTGTACCGGCGAGTACGATATCGTGGTCGCGATGCAGGCGCCCGGGCCCTGGACTGCTGCTGCAGCTCCTGGACGTGCCGTCGCACTGCCCTCCTTGCCGCCCAGAGGGTCGCCTCGTCGCACGTCGTCAACGCCGGCGCGAACAAGAAGAACTTCTGGTCCACCGATGCGGTCTGCGACGACGTCCTACCCGCGTATCGAGATATCGAGGATGTCGGCGCCGCCGTCGAGGGTTGATCTGCACGCCCTCCTCACCGTCCCGCCTCGATACGCGACCACTTGCAACGCCCGAACGAATTTTGTCCTCCTTGACTATTCCCTCGTCTCTTGTAATTAGTTTGGCTGTCCTTCTTTTTGTCTCTTCCTGCTCATCTTCGTGTCTTGATGGCCCCCCTCCTACGCCCTGACTGCTGCTAGTGCTGCGCGTGTCGTCGAGCGCACGGCCCGCCTTCGTCCCCTCGTCAGTTGTTGAATTGGTCAGCCTTGTTTTCGCTTGACGACGACCTTCCCCCTCCCTTGTCAGCACCGTGCCGACTCGCCCTTCTGCCTCAGCTTCAACGGTTCCGGCTACTGCTGCCATAGATGCCCGTCTCATCATCCCGGCGTCCTCGACGGCGCTGGCGGAGCTCGGACGCAACAGTGACGACCTATCAACTCCCGGCCGTCACCTGCCCTGCTCGGGCGGACAACGGCAGCCCTCTGCTGATGCAGCTAACGGCCATGGCGACCAGGCACGGACAGCACAAGGAGACAGGACTGACTCTTGTTGTAGCCTCGACGTTCCGGCACTGCGGTCAGCATGAGCCCTCCCAGCTGTCAGTCCGCGTTCGTCCCTTCTCATCAGTGCCGCCGCCCCTCAGCGCTAATCTGGCCCGGCCACTCTGCTCGCGACAAAGCGGGTTGACAATGTCCACAAGCACGAGGCCAGTCAACCACAACTACCTGCGCGATCGGCCGGGGGCTGAACGCCAGCAGCTTGCCTGGGCAAGGGCGACGCCGAAGTGGGCGGTTCTTCGCAGTCGCACAGGCTTCAGGCTCGTCCTGTCGTCGCGCGGTAGGCCTGTGCTGGCAGTCTGCTGCGGCGCCGAAGGCTGATGGAAGAAGGTGATAGGATTGGGCTGTGGAGGCGCAGGAAGGGGGCGGGCCAGCGCGGCGGCGGTGGCTCTTGCGTTGCTGCGCTGACTTTCCCCTTCACCTGGTTGCGTCGATGCGCCGCCGGTGAAATGTGCCGCTGATGGCCCTTTTGGCACAAGGATCTCCCTCTGCGCTTCAGGAGGCTTTTCACACTCGGCGCATTTCCCCCCGCAGATGTAAGCGGCGCTGCAACGTTCCGCGCGGCCACCGGCAGTCGACGTGCCGGCCTGCCTCCTCCTTGCTCGCTCACGCAGACTCGCGCTCACCTACTCTGCATCACTAGCGACGATCCACTGGAGTGATCGACGTGCCTGCTGCGCTGCTAAGACTGACGAAAGCAGGATACAGGGTCCGACGAAGGGCTAATAAGGCTGACCCAGACGTCGCAAGCCTGGTCAGTCTAAAGATGTGCGGTCGCAAAGCATGGCGAACCAAAGATGGGGAGAGTGTGTTGCTGAGAGAGCGCGCAGACGCGGCTGATCTTGCTTTCGGTTGCTGTTGGCGGCGGGCCTCACGCGGAAGCCTCAGTGCTCCCCGCGTGGAGTCTTCACAATCTCCCGGCCCACCGCCGCCAAACCTTCCCTTCCCCCGCAGATGTCAAGCTGCCGATCGGCCACTGATCACCCAACAAAAAAGTCGGTTGACGTACAGGACTGTGATATCGTCGCCACAGGCCACGACCAGGTGGGCTGTGGGGGCGGAGGGCGCTGCGCCCCCGGTGGACCGCCCAGTTCCCCTTGACGGGCGCGTCTGCGGCGCTGATCGAGCCTGCCGGACCCCGTGCAAACGTGAGGCCTTCGCGCAGCGTGAAGCCTACCCACTGATCTGTCGCTCGCTGCGCGCTCCCTCATTGCACTAGCCTCTCCAGCCGGCTCCCTTTGCTTCCTCGGCGTCCTTCTCCCGGCCCATCTTCTTTTCACGACGCGGCTGCCTTTCACCCTTCCGCTCATCGCCCTTCACCCTTCTCCCTTGCCCTCTTTCTTCACCGCCGCCCATCCCCCTCTTCGGTCGCCAGTCGCTTCTCGCCTGGGACTTTTCGCCGTCCCAGCAGCCGTCGATAGGACTCCCCCGACCGCCGCTCTCTTCGCGTCCTTTCCTTCCCTCCCTCTTCCCTTCCGGCCAAGGTCAGCTCACAATCTCGTCTCCTCGCCACCCCTCCCTCGTTTCCTGCATCGTCAAGCACGCCCGAGTTCTTCCTTGGCCAGCTTTCTTGCACGCGGCGTCGAACTCTCGCGACCTGCCCAGCAGCATCTCGTCTCCTCGCAACGGTACTTTCTTCCGGGCTCGCTTCCTTCCTCCATCTCTAGCATGGCCGACCCCTCCCCCTCAGCAGCCGCTCTCCCTAACCTTGGCCGCCATCAGTCGTACTCAAACCGGTCAAAGAAACGTGTGTCGACTGTCTCCTCGCCGCATTCGGGCGAACGCGACGACGTGCTCTGCGCGTCCTCCTCGCAGGCGTCGTGCTCGACCGTCGTCCCTGCACCGTCAGGCACCTTTGCCTCGTCTGCCGCGTCCTTCCGCTCGGCGCCCTCGTCGTCGTCGCGGTCCGTCCTCACGTCCTCGCGCACGTCGTCCGTCACAAAGCGCGTCTCCCCCCGCCGCGCGCACCCGCTCAAGAAGGCAGCCGCGTCTGCCTTGGCCAAGCCAGTCGTCCAGTCGGCCTCGCTCGGGTCTGCAGGCACGGTCGACGTCTCTCACTACCGCCTGCTCTTTGAGGACGAATACCACGATGAGGCTGTCGAGCACATGCACAACATGGAGGTGCGTCGCTGGTGTGCTTAACTTGAACTCGCCCACTTCTTCCGGGAGCTGACCCTCGTCCGCGCATCTCCTTGTCTGCTTTCCTTGCAGCGCGCGACGATGCCCGACCTCGTGCGCATGGAGCTGCAGCCCGAGCTTCAGCCGTACATGAAGCCCTACCTCGTCGACTTCCTCATCGAGATCCACCAGCAATTCCGCCTCCGCCCCGAGGTGCTGTATCTCGCGATGAACGTCGTCGACCGCTACGTTTCGAAGCGCGTCGTCTTCAAGAAGCACTACCAGCTCGTCGGCTGTGCCGCCCTCTGGATCGCTGCCAAGTTCGAGGTGCGTCGATTAGTCTCCAGACGTCGTGCCTTTTCTCCTCTAACGCGTCTTTGCCTCCTTCCAGGACGCCAAGGAGAAGGTCCCGTCAGTCGAAACGCTGCGCGACATGTGCTGCAACGCCTACGACGAGTCGGCCTTCATCCAGATGGAGGGCCACATCCTCAACACCATCGGCTGGTGCGTTGGCCACCCGACTGCCGAGTCGTGGCTCCGCCTTGCCTGCATGGGCACGTCGGTCGAGGACGCCGAGACACAGCACGTTACACGCTTCATCATGGAGCTCACGCTCTTCCATCACGACTTCACGCCCTTCCCCCCCTCAGCCGTCGCCGCCGGTGCGCTCCTCGTCGCTCGCTTCCTGCTTGACAAGCCGCGACGGACGGTCGACGAGCACGACCCGTCGGTCGAGGTCGCCTTCCTGCTCGACACGCTCCTTGGCGAGCGCCTTGAGGCTGTCTCGGAGATCGTGACGACCAAGTACTCGCACGCGTATTACAACCGCGCTTCGCTCTTTGTGCGCGAGCAGTACCTTCGTGGTAGGAGGTTCGAGCTCCATGTCCCGGCGGCCATCGCCCCTTCGCCGCAGTGGCAGTTCGTGTCGTCCGAGCTACCGCTCATCCCTCCCAGTCCCACACCCGACCTGGACTGGAGCCGGTCGTCCTTCGCCTCGACGGCCAGCAACCAGACGCCCACCCTCCGCCGGTCCGACTCTTGCGTCTCAATCGAGAGCGAGCTACCCGAGACGCCGACGTTCTCGCCCTACTCAGAGAACGTCCCCTGCATCGTCGGCGCCAACGACTCGACCTGCTCGTCGCGCCAGTCCTACTCCTTCTCAGCCCCGACGCTGCCTCACCTCGTCGGCAAGGCCGCGCCATCCGCGGCACAGGTCCAGAGCGGCGGCAATGGCTTCGCCGTCCAGGAGCCGCGCATCGTCTTTGCGTCGATCCAGCAGCAGTCGACGCGCGGCCGGCTCGTCAACGTCAACTACGACCTGCCGCCTTGCCACTAGCATCACAACAAGGAACAGCGCAACCTGCACCCCAGCTCACGCCTTCTAGCATGCCGCTCGGCACCCGCAGCCGAATCATTCACGACCCCTCCATACCCCTTCATCTGACGCGCATCTCTCGTCCGGCCTCCCGTCTCCCTCGCGCTCACGGTTCCCCGCTCTGGTCCGACTCTTGCTTACGGTCTCACTACTTCTCACCTCCAACGGCATCGCATCTGGTTCGACACCGCTTGATTTCCTTTCTTCCCCTTCTTAAAGCACGCCCAGCGCATCGCCCCCTTTCGTATCCTTCCACTCTTCGCCTCTCAGGGACCTTGTTCTGCCTCCATCTCATCTCTCGACCTCATTTCGTGGATTCCCACCAACCGTACCACCCGGGTCCTCCTTGACTTATAGTCCTCATGTGCAACTGTATACCTGCCTCTCCTCTCTTCTACACCTACCCTTTCCATACCCCTCTTGCTCGTCGCTCACCCTACACGCACAGGGAACTGCTGTAGCCTTCTTTTCTCGACCGCTCGACGACGTACACCTCTCGAGCGCCGACTACACTCCATCGTCGGTCATCATCTTACGAAGCGTTGTACCTGCCGCGTCCACCCGGCCTCCTTTGACGATATCTATTATGATTCTGTCGTGTGTCCTCCTTCGTGTCATGTCAGCCTGAGAGAAGCGCTGCTGGGCAAATCGAGGGCACGATCCAAGTGCTGCTGCGTCGTGCTGAACTGCATGTGAGATACGCTGGCGCTGCGTTCGGCCGACGCCGCAATCCGATGCGCGAGATCCACACGGTGCAAACCGCCAGTCATCTTCCTTTTTGACCACCATCTCGCCCTCGCCGCTATGACCGACGCTCCCGCCCCTGGCCTCTTGCACACCTACACCGACAAGCCGACGCAGCTGCCGCTCTTTGAGACTGCCGACGTCGCGTCGTCCAAGTGTGTGCGTCCTCGCGTCGGCTCCCCAACTGCTGCCCATCCCTCTGGAGCTTGACTGACGCCTTTCTTGCTTCGCTCGGCAGCTTATCTTCCTCCCGGGCCTGTTCGACGGGACGCAGACGGTGCCGTACGTCGCGCCCTTGCGCGGGGCACTCCAGAAGGCCGGCTGGTCGCTGTACGTCCCAGCTGCTTCATCAATCGCGTCGTTGTCGCCTCTGAGAGCTGACCGATCGACTTGCGTCGACCATGCCTGGCGTGCAGAGCCCAGCCGCACCTGACGTCGTCGTACAAGGGCTTCGGCATGCGCACGCTTGAAGAGGACGCGGACCAGATCGAGCAGGCAGTCGACTACCTCAAGAGCAGGGGTGCGTACACCCCGCCTTCCTTCGTTCCGCCGCGCCTGCGCGCACACGCCCATCTGCCTCCGAATCTTTGAACAGGCAAGAAGACGATTGTTTTGCACGGTCACTCGACGGGCTGCCAACAGATCATGACCTACCTGCTCTCGCGCCCGCGGTCGGCGATCGCAAGGGCCATCATCCAAGCCCCAGGTGCGTCTCACCGAACGCCTGCGCATGATCTCAATTCCTTGACTGACTTGTTGTACGTTTTACGCTCCTACAGCCTCTGACCGCGCCTGCGTCGCTGCCTGGCCATCGAAAACGGACCCCATCAAGCTATCTCAGGAAGCGTATGACGCGGCCAAGGCACGGGGAACCGAGAAGATCGAGTTGTGCTCCGCAGAGCTCGCAAAGGAATTCCAGCTCGACGCCATCACGCCGTACCGCGCATGGTCACTTCTGTGCATCGGGTGCGTCCTTCCTGCTGTAATGCTCGACAAGTGCGCTTCTTGCTGACCTACGACGCACGGCCTCGCAGCGGCGACGACGACTACTTCTCCAACGACATCCCCCTTCACCCTTCTCCCTCCGCGCCGCTCCACCGCCCACTCTCGCAGACCTTCGGCCTTTTGCCAACCTCGACGCCGGTCCTCGCTCTCTTCTCCGAGGCCGACGAGTGCGTGCCCAACGCAGTCGCGACGCAAACCGAGCTGAGCGCAAAGTGGACCGAGGCCGCGCCCGCCGGCGTGTTTAAGGGCGTCATGGTTCCTGGCGCGAGCCACAACGTCAAGGACCCGGAGGCGCAGCGCTTCCTGGTCAGCGAGGTGCTACAGTTCATCACCGCGCAAGGGGGCGTGGAGGCGTAGCCGTAGATGTGATGGGCCGAACAATCAACGGCGGCAGTTCTCTGACTGCCTCGCTTCATCAGGCTGATCCTGACTGACAGTTGCACTACAAACTTGACGTGCTGTGCTTCTCCAGCGGCTGCCGGCGACGGCGTGCGTTGCAGAGTGCCTGCGCAGCGCGCTCTAGCGCTTGACCCTCCTCACCACCGCCACAGCGTCCAGCACAGCGGACTTCTTCCAAGACGGCTTTCTCGAACAGGCGCTACTCTGCTTCGCACAGGAAGAACGTCTGGAGCGAGAATTCCGACATCGTGAAGGGACCTTTGACGGCGCATCTGCAGCCCTCCCGAGCTCGCTTCGCGCACAACAAGCAACGCGCTACCCGCCGGCCAGTGCGGACGAGCTGTGTGCCAACGACGACCCTCCCTGTTTTGGTGAAATCAGCCCCCGTCCTCTATTGGTCTAGTCGATGCGGGCGAGTGAGCTGGGGCGAGGGATATTTGACATGGCAGGACTTGCCCCTTTTCAATTCCCCAGAGGGGCGCGACGCGTGAAAGGCAAAGGGCAGGTTTCGTTGTTTGTTCCTCCAGAAGTTCTTGTCTTCTCACGACCACCCCGCCTGTCTACCTGTCGCGTACGTCCGCTCGCTTCTGATTCTCAAAGGGACATGGTCCGGTGCTGGAAGCGTGGGCAGAGCGGCCGGAGCCATCAGGGGCAGGGCGGCGCCAGATCGCGCAGATTGGAAGCTAGCCGGGGTCGAAGGACAGCCGCTCGCTCAACCTCCCTGCCCTCCCCTGATGAACACTAGGCGGTGTGACAAGGGTCGCAGCAGCAGCTTCCTCGGCCTCCCACCACCTTAACGCCCTTCACAGTCTACGGAGGGGGTGCTTGATGTTGAAGGAAACGTGCTGGCGACGACGATGCTTGTCGCTCGCGCCCCTTTCTTCCGCTCGGCTCTCGACGACTTGGCCGTTTTCAGCCCTCGAGCCTTCCTTCCTGCTCCTCGCTCCTGACACCCACCCCGCTCTTCTCTCCCACCCTCGATCCTGCCTCCCAGCCTCACCTCCAGGACCGTTCCCGCTTTTTGCATCAGCATCCGCGCTCCTTGCTCTAGCTCAGCTCGCTTCTTTCAAACCTCCCCCCCTCAACCCGTCTTTCTTCCCCCGCGAAACAACAAAGGATGACCGCCTCCACCGAGCCCACCACCCTCCCCACCACCACATCTGAGCCCGTCATCGCCGCCGTCGAGCCTACGCTTGCTGTTGCCGCTCCCGCTGCCGAGGAGATCAAGGGGCTTGAGGAGGTCGCTCCCCCGGCGAAGGAGGCCGCTGTTGTCAAGCCCGCGACCGACGCTTCTACTGCAGAGGCCCCTGCCGTCAAGGACGAGACCCCTGTGACTGCCGCCGCCGCCGAGGAGGTACGTTCCTTTTCCCTCACACGCTCGACATGCTGCTCCTCGGACATGGATTGCTGGCCAGATTGCACGCTGACATGTGCTTTTCCCCGCGTCGTTCGGTTCAACACTGTCTTCCTTCCATCCGCTTCCGTCACGACGCACGATCCTCGATCAGACGGCTGCTGCCACCGAAACCGCTCCCGCTACGGCTGAGCCTGTTGCTGCCACCGAGGACGAGGCCAAGGCTGAGGTGCGTTTCGCTCGCTTCCTTCTGTCCGTGCTAACTCGCTAGTGAGTTTTGACGCCTTTCACGCTCGCTCCTTTACACTCGCCTCTTTCTGCACACGCTTCCTTTCGTTGACTTCCGTCGCAGTCGCCCAAGAAGGAAGGCTTCCTCGCCAAGATCCTTAACACCTTTAAGGAAGACAGGAAGGTGCGTTCTGAAAGCGCTCCTCATCAAAAACACCGCTCTGACCTCCGCTTATGCTCGGGCACCGATCTGCCACCCTTCCGCTTGCGCATCCGCAGGTCGCTGCTGAGAAGAAGGCCGCCGCAAAGGCGAAGGCTGAGGCCAAGGCGAAGGAGCACAAAGGTCCGTCCATTCTTTTTCTTGCCCGCCGCTTCATCTTCGCCGGCCCTCATCCTCCTCTCATCTCGCAGCCGCCCAGGAGAAGAAGAAGGCCGAGGAGGAGGCCAAGAAGGCTGAGGCCGCCGCCGCGAAGCAGGCTGAGGAGGACAAGAAGGCTGCGCTCAAGGCCGAGGAGGACAAGAAGGCCGCCGTCGCGACCGCTATCGACGAGGCGGCCGCGGACGCTGGTGCCGCCCCCGCGCCTGCTGCTGACTCGAAGACGCCGGCCGCTGAGTGCGTCTTTGAGAGTTGCACAGTGCGCGAGTCTGAAGTTGACTCGTTTCGCGGCCGACAGCGTCGCTGCCGCTAAGGCTGAGGAGCCCATCGCGACCAACCCGGTCGTCCTCGGCGCCGTCGCCGACGAGGAGGCCGTTGTTTCTGCTCCCAAGGAGCCTGAGACTGCCCCTGCGTGAGTTGACGTCCCCTGGCATTCCACTTCAGCATTCTGCGCTGACTTACGTTCAACTCCGCTCTTCGACGCAGCGCCAAGGAGGAGAAGCCTGTTGCGCCCAAGGCTGCCCGCCGACTGAGCACGCGCATCACCGGCCTGTTCAAGCACAAAGACCACAAGGCCACCACGCCGCCGGCCGAGAAGGTATCCGAGGAGGCTCCCAAGGTGCGTCCCACGTCCTGCATGGCACGCACCGATGGCGAGCGACTGAAACGCGTTTGCGCTGCAGCTTGACGCCGTTGAGTCGTCTGCCCCGCTCACGACCGATGCCGCCGCCGAGGCCGCCCCCGTCGTCCCTGTCAAGGAGCAGGCCGTTAAGGAGGAGACGCCCGCCGTTGCCCCTGAGGCTGTCGCTGCGGCCACTGACGCCGCTGCTGTGCCCGTCGCTGCCGTCGAGGAGCCCAGCGCTGCCGAGGTGAAGGCCTAAGCGCCTTGCGGTCCTGCATGCACGTGCTTTTTCCTGCTCACTGCTCTACACGAGCCCGCTGTTTCTCCAACTACTGCACAACCTCTTTTGTCCTGCCCGCTTGCCTAATACCTCCTCCTTGCGGCCTGGTTCCTTCCTTCTCTCCCCTCTTCCAACAAACGGCACTGTACCTCGCTCTTCCTAATATCGCCTGCCCCTCGTCTCACCCCGCTTCCTCCCTCCTCTTTACGCGCACTTTCATCTTGACCCACCAACCTAGCGACACGCCCCTAATGTGATGACCATCTTGCAGATCCTGCTCAAGCTCAGTCACCTGCACAGCGAACGGCACATGGTACAGTGGCCAAACTAGGACGACTTCACAGGTTTAGGCGTGCGATACGCAATGCCACACAGCGCGCCTACGAGCTGCATGAGTCCGGAGAAGAGGAAGAGCGCGCCGTAGGCGCCTTGTCCAGAGCGGACACCCCAGCCGCCGACGCCGTCGCGGAAGAGGGTGGACTTGAGGAGCGACGAGGCGATGGGGCCTGCGGGGGGGGGGGGTTGAAGGCAAGCGACGCGCGAGGCTGGGTCAGCGCAAGATTCCAGCGGGGCCCAGTCACGCTCAGAAGAAGAGCGCACCACTGGAGATGTTGCCGATGCCTCTGCCGGCTGCGAAGCAGGCAAAGAGGATCGGCGGCAGGCGCGCGTCGTCGCGGGCGATGAGCGAGATCATGGGCGACCACACGGCCGTGAAGGAGAGCGACGTGCAGCCGTAGGCGAGCACGAACACGACCAGCATCGCAGAGGACGTGCCCGCAAACCCCCAGAGGAAGATGGAGGCGAGCGCGGCGCCGCCGGCCGAGAGGAGCACGACGATGCGGACGTGCACCTTGTCGCTCAGGTAGCCCATCATGAGCAACCCAGGTATCGATGCCGCTAAAAAGGGGAGCGAGCGCGCCGGTCAGCGACAATCCTCAGACGCTCGACGCTTTCGAAGCAGGACGAACCGTTCATCATCGAGATCAGGCTCGATCCGCCCGGGTGAGCACCGACCTTCGCAGCGTAAGTAGGAATGAAGACCGATGGTATGACTGCAAGAGAAGCAGATCAGGATCCAGCACTGGAGATTGGCATGAAGAGGACGCACAGTTGCCAAGCGAGATGAAGAGCACGGCCAACGTGAACGCGTAGAAGGGGCTGGCCTTCAGGAACGACCAACTCATGCGCGAGCGCGGGTGGGTGCGGCCGTTGGCGACGCTGCGGCGAGTGACGGGGATGCGAGGCTTGATCCCGCAGAGCGTTACACTGCCGAGGAACCCGAACCCGAGGCCCTGTGACAACCGTCTCTCAGTGCAGGCTTCAAGGGAACAAATGCTGTGCGGCCGACGCACGAGGGAGATCATCGTAGCCTTGTAGCCGAATCTTGAAAGCAAGCCGGAGGTCAGGATACTGAAGATCGTGCCGCCGGCTCCCGTGCCTGCATAAAGGACGCCGCTTGCGAGACCTCGCTTCGCCTGGAACCACTCAAACAGCAGCAAGGCACTGGGCAGGTAGAACCTGAAATAAGAAGAGGGCTCAGTGTCAGGAGGGTTACATCCTGCAACCGGACCACGCACACGCAGCAGACTGGGTAGATGATCCCGAGGCAGACCAGCAGGTGCGAAGGCTGGAGCGGACAGCGGGACGGTGTCAGCCTGAGCGCGCAACCTTGACGCTGACCCTGCGCTGAGCACGCACAGAGGTGACAAAAGCGCTTCCAACCAGCCCCGTCACAGCGCAAATTAGTCCTAGGATTTGCAACAGGACGCGGTGCCTGCCAGTATGAGGGGGGTGAGCTTCGGCGAGCGTGCTGCGCTGACGGCTGAGGGTGCGCGCACCTTGGAAAGCGCCCGAGGAGGTAGCTGAAGGGGAAGCACGAAAGGTACATGAGGCCTGTGCCACGTACGCGTTTCGTCAGAACTCTGAGTAGCGTAGGCTGAGGTGCAGAGACGACGCAGAGCGCACCGGTCTGCAGGGTAGCTGCGAGCGTGAGGGTCGACTCGGCCCCCGGGACATCGGGGAACAGGTGCGTGAGCCAGTACTCGTGCAAGACGCCTACGGAGAACGGCTGCGGTCGTCAAGTTGATAGTCAGCGGGATGAGCGAGCGGAAGGGGGGGGGGGGGTTGGTGCAAAGAGAGAACGGAAAGAGGGCGCGCGCGCAGGCGCGAACGAAGCTCGAGCCAGCTCGAGCTCGCCTTCCCCGCTCTCCTTTCCACCAGATGGACGCACTAGTCCCCAGCAAAGCAGCTCGGCGGTCGTCGCGCACGCCAGAAAGATCCAGGCGTCCTTGCCTCGATCGACCGGGGCGAGGTGCGACCCTCCAGTCGGGTTGAGCGACAGGCGGTCAGGCGACGCGCTTGTGGACCTGTGCAGCGAGCTGCCGGCGGGCGACGCGGGCCGCGACGGCGCATCGAGGGTGTTGAACCTCAGCGCGGCTGGCGGGAGCGCCTGCAGCTCGATGGGCGATGACATTCGTGGTTGGGAGGCAGAGGAAAAGAGGTCGGTACGCAGCAGAGTTCAAAGCTGTCGCGCACGCGCGAACTCCGACCCGCGACTCATGGCTGCTCACATACGCGGCCCTTTCGTCAGAAGACACGAGAGGTGCACAAGGCGTTGATACAAGGCTCCATACGAGCTTCTAGGTAGTCGGTGGCTTGTCGAAGCGCTTGAAGCGTGAGGCCGCTCGACCCAGGTGCCAAGTCGCGCACTGCGCAAGACGCTGAGCGCGAGGCCCTGCACTTCAGACGAAAGGCGTCAGACTAGACCTCTAACGCGGAGCGAGGCGAGGGGACGTACGCGTGCCTGCAGATGATCAGAACGGAGACCTGATGCTCAAAGCGTTCGGCAGAGGTCGCGGCCGGCGTCGACTTGCGATTGACAGAGCGCCAGCTCGAGCGGCATCGAGACCTGCACGTAAAGCAGTAAGGGTCAGCTTGCCGCCTGCGCGAGATGCAAGCGGCGTCAAAAACGAGGAAGTTCGGTGGGAGAGGGACGCACCAGCGACGCGATGAGCACGCCCCACGAGTCACTCGCCCCGACGACGGCGATCCGCCACTCCCGCTCCTGCTGCTTGCGCTCCTCGTCCCCGCCGTCCGCCCCGCCCTCGCCTCCCATGAGTCCGACGTGGTGGAACGTCTGCACGTAAGCGGTCCCCCCGCACAGGCCCTCGACGCACACGACCCCGAGGAGCGCGCCGAGCCCGAGCCCAGGCCGGAGCGACTCGTGCAGGCACAGCAGGAGGATGAGGCCTTGCAGGACCGACGGGAGCGGCAGGCAGCGGATCGGCAGCGCCGGGAGGCCGACGATGTGCGAGGAACGCGAGACGAAGACGAAGAGCTGGTAGGTGAGCTGTGACGAGGAGTGCACGGCCGGATGAGCAGGGGGCGCGAGGGGGGAGAAGCGGATGAACCGCTCACCTGATAGAGCGGGTAAAAGTCGCGCGGTGTCTTCACCAGCCAGCGCAGAGGCGCCGTCGTGGGAAGGTCGTAAAGCAGCGTCGGCGCGATGCCCTTGCACGTGGAGAAGCGCCGTCGGATCAGGGCCTGGTGGCACACCTCAGCGCCAGTGGCGCGGGACACACCTGGTTGATCGTGTACTCGAACACGTACACGCTGAACAGCGGCAGCATGAACCTTGCGATGAGCGGCCTGGCCAACCGCCACTTCTCCCCCGCGGTCAGGCCGCCCTCCCCATCCCCTTGCAGGGCGACCGCCTTCACCCTGCTCGGCCTCAGCACACCCAGCAGCATCCCCACCATCGCAGCGGGGAGCAAGCTCGTCGCCCCGAGCGCCCACCGCACGCCCAACCCCTTGAGGACGAACCACAGCGCCGCGCCGAGGATGCCGGCGCCGCCTGTGCCGGACGCAAAGGCGCCGAGCGAGAGGTGTGACGGGTAGGACGAGGACAGCTGGAGAAAGGTGAGCTCGCCCAGACCCGAGGAGAAGGAGGCGAGCGAGATGCCGAGCAGGCGGGGTGTGAGACTCGTCGAGAAGGCGATGATCTGCAGGCGACGAAGGGGTGCATCAGCCCCTGGTCAGGAGTGGGGGAAAGGTCACGACGTAC
Source organism: Cystofilobasidium ferigula (assembly GCA_014825675.1). Classification (NCBI taxonomy): domain Eukaryota; kingdom Fungi; phylum Basidiomycota; class Tremellomycetes; order Cystofilobasidiales; family Cystofilobasidiaceae; genus Cystofilobasidium; species Cystofilobasidium ferigula. The sequence continues at coordinate 52,527 of MVAM01000106.1, forward strand.
GAGCATGCCGACGAACGAGCACAGCGCACACGAGAAGATGCGGAGGTGGTACCGGATCTGTCCCTTGAGAAGGTACGGCCAGGCGACCTTGGCCATCTGCGCAACGGGGAGCGAGGTCGGTCAGCCTAAGGAAACCGCCACCGCTGACGATTCGGACGCACCAAGCTCGGAGCGATGTTGAAGAAGAGCACGACGCCCTGCGATGCGGCAATACGATCAGTCGTCGGGCGCCGGAGACGCGATCAGACCCGACACACACACCTTGGGCGTGGTGTTGGACACGAGGTCGAGTGCTGCGCTCAGGATGATCACCTGCTCGAGCCCGAGCGAGCGAGGTCAGTCAACGGCCTCGTCCCGGCCTCAACGTCACGCTCGAGGGAAGACGCACGTAGAGTACGCTGCAGCCAACCCGGCATACGGCAGATCAGCCTCGGCTCCGTACACGGGGAAGGACGCGAGCGAGGCACGAAGCTCCGGGGTGCAAGCAAGGACTGACTTGTTGATGAGCCCGAATACGAAGAAGCTGGCGACGATGCGCCATGCTCCCGTCTTGAGTTGCTCCTCTGTGTCCACCCATTGATACGCAGCGATCAACGCGAGCCGACAGCGAACGATGAGGAGGCTAGGGGGGGGGGGGGGAGCTCACCATCAGCCGCTCTGCGCGGCCGGACTGCGCCGTCCAGCAGCCCCTCGCGCTCGCTGCCGTCCTCCTCCTGCTCGCGACGGTCGAGTAGGTCCGGGTGGGTAGGAGTGTCGTCGTCCTGGTTCAAGAGGGGGGCCATTGAGATGGCCTCTGGGCGCATGTACGACCTGCTTGGAGGGGTGCGGTGGGAGGGGCGCCTCGGGCGATGCGCGCGAGGAGCGCCGCGTGGGCTTTGCGAGGATTCAAGGGCCGAGCTCCGCATCATCAGGAGGGCGACACTCGAGCGTCAAAGGTCATGGATGATGAAGCCGGGACACAGATTTGAGAAAAAGAAAGAGTACACGGCCGGGACGAAGGAAGGGGAATCGGAAGGGGGGGAGATGAGGAGGATGTGACAGGGCGAAAGAGCACACGCTCAGCGAGGGCTGCAACCGTCCTCCGCTCAGAGCCGGGCCTTCTTCCCGGCCTTCATGTCGCGGATGTACACGCCGGCGGCGTTCCTGATCTCCCGCTCGAGCCGCGGCCGGTAGCCCGTCGTCTTGAGCACGAGCTCGATGAACGTGAAGAACGGCGCGAGGACGAGGGCTGGCCGCGGAAGTTGGCGTGTGTGTGTGCGCAGGGGGGGGGGGGCGGCGTCAGCCTCGGGATGTCCGAAATGGGGGCACAGGCCCGGCGTGGGGGGGGGGGGGGGGGGGGGGGAAAAAAACCCCCCACAACAGGAGGGAGGAAAGAGACGGGCGCGCCCCCCCCAAA
>MVAM01000107.1:0-25729 GCA_014825675.1 Cystofilobasidium ferigula
CGACAGAGGAGGAGCTACACGACGGACGCACGGACAACAAAGACGACGATCGCGACGACCTTGTCCGTCGTGCCGTAGATCTTGCACGGCCTGCCCCGGTTGTCGTACGACTTGGCGTCTGGCGACGAGAACAGTCCATGCAAGACCAAGGAAGGGCATGGCGGAGGGGGATCGGCGGTCGGGTCAGCTCCTGTACGCCCCCTCGGCTGCGAGCGAGCTGAGCCTCGGCGAGAGGCGAGATGGGCAGAGGCAAGACGCACAAGGACTGGTCCCTCTGCAGGTGGCGAGCACGGACGAGATCAGCATGCAGTTCTTTGCGGAGCAGGCGGTACAGGACAGCAGCTCGCCGGGACGCAGCAGCATGCCCAGCGGCGCGTCTGGTCGCACAGCGAGAGGCTATGACCAGCCAAGGCGAGCGAGCGCTGGAAGGACACCGCGGGGATAGGACTCACTTGACCCAGCAGGCATCGACCATCGCTCCGAGAGTGTGCTACTGCTGCTGCTGTCTCAACTAGAGGAGGGGGAACGGGAGAGGAAGGAGCTGCTCGTCGTCGTCGTCGGCGTCTCGAAGGCGGTGGCCGGCAGCGCAGCGGGTGACGAGTGGCGGCGGCAGTCCTCTGAGCAACGGTCAAGCACCCACCGTGGCTTGCCCGGGATAGCTGCAGCCTGAGGTGCTGCCCGCATCTTCGGCGCGTTGGACTACATACGGGTCGGCTGCTCGCAGACGCTTACAGGTGAAGGCGGGTTTCGAGCTTTGGTGCCTGCTGCGCGCGGTCCATGCCCTTCACCCAGTCGCTCGCTTGCACCTTTCCGACCCAAACGACAGCAGAACGGAGACGCATCGGATCGGCGGGTGCATCACTCGTCGTCCTCCTCGCCCTCCTCAGCGTCACCCGATCCACCGGCGGCGGCGGGCGTGCGCGCGATACTTGCGCAGGAAAGGACACTTGAGAGCGCACCCTCGACAGTCACAAAGTCGGCTGAGGGCAGGGACGAGCGGGCTCTGTAGGCAGCGTAGGCAGCCCAGCAAGGATGACTCGGGGGAGGACTGGAGCTGGCTATCGGCGCGCTGAACCCTAGGCGCGGTGACGGGCGGAGCAGCAGCGCGTCGACCTGGCCGACAGCCTGCCCTTGCGCCCCATACTCTGATCTGCTGCTTCGCACGACGCTGGAGGTCGCTCAGATGGGTACAAGCAAAAGAAGCATCCTCATCGGCCCCATCCCCTACTCACTTCCTCAGCCACATCTTACTCGGACTTGAGCGCCGGGGCCTGGAGGCCCTTGGAGAAGCCCTTGAAGCCGGCGTAGAGGGCAGGCTTACCCGAGCTCTCGACGATCGCCTCCTCGATCTTGAGCAGGCGGTTGTACTGGGAGATTGCGATGCAAAAGGTCAGTAAACTGACATCATAAGGAAGCAGGAAGCAGGCGAGACGCACCTTGGCCATGCGCTCCGAGCGGCAGGGCGCGCCGGTCTTGATCTGGCCGGTGCGGAGGGCGACGACGAGGTCGGCGATGTAGACCGACTCGGTCTCGCCCGAGCGGTGCGACGTCATGACGCCCCAGTTGTTCTCCTGGGCGAGCTGGGTAGCCTGGATCGACTCGGAGATGGTACCGATCTGCGCGAGGGTCATTCATGAGCATGCGCCGTAGATGAGAGCCGGAGACGTAGGAAGAACGCACCTGGTTGATCTTGAGCAGCAGGCCGTTGCACGACTTCTTCTCAATCGCCGTCTTGATGCGCTCGACGTTGGTGACGGTGAGGTCGTCACCGACAACCTGGTACTGGGCGTCGGACGTAAGGTGGGTCCACGACTCCCAGTCGTCCTGGTCGAAGGGGTCCTCGATCGAGATGATCGGGTACTTGGCAATCATCTCGTTGTACTCCTGGGCGAGCTCCTTGCCGGTGAGCCACTTGGACGAGTCGGAGTTGGGGTTCTTGAAGTCGAGGTCGCTGAAGGGCACACAGCGATGATGATGTCAGTGACCGTTCCTGCCGCAGAGCAGTATAGACTATAGGCACGCACTACTTGCCCTCCTTGTAGAACTCGGACGAGGCGACGTCAAGGGCGATCGAGATCTTGCCGGTGTAGCCAGCCTTCTCGATGGCGACAACGAGGAGGTCGAGCGACTCGGTCGCGCCAGAGACGTTGGGGGCGAATCCTCCCTCGTCACCGACGTTGGTGGCGTCAATGCCGTACTTGGCGTTGATGACCTTCTTGAGGTTGTGGTAGACCTCGGTACCCATCTTCATGGCCTCGGTGAAAGTCCTGCGAGGTGCGTGCGTCAGCAGCGCTTCTCACCTCACTGCCGCAGCGCAGGCAGGACTCACTCGGCGCCGGTGGGAAGGATCATGAACTCCTGGAAGGCGAGCTTGTTGCCGGCGTGCGAGCCACCGTTGATGACGTTGAAGCACGGGACGGGGAGGATGTAAGGGGCCTTGACGCCGGCGATCGAGGCGAGGTGCTCGTAGAGCGCGACACCCTTCTCGGCGGCACCGGCCTCAGAGACGGCCATGGAGACACCGAGGATGGCGTTGGCGCCGAGCTTGCCCTTGTTCGGGGTCTGTGAGAGTCACGAGGGTCAGACATGTTGGTGTGGGCGCGCGCGCTGGCGGTCAAATCAGGAAAAGACGCACGCCGTCGGTCTTGATGAGCAGGTCGTCAACCTCCTTCTGCTGGGTGACCTGGAGGCCGGACGAGATGAGCGCGGGGCCGAGGATCTCGTTGACGTTCTTGACGGCGGTGAGGACACCTGTCCGAGGGCGATAAGGCGAGGGGCGAGGTCAGTATGAGGGCTGATGCACAGCGAAGTGGCAGGCAGGATGCAGACGACGCACCCTTGCCCATGTAGGCGTTCTTGTCTCCGTCGCGGAGCTCGACGGCCTCGTGGACGCCGGTCGACGCGCCCGAGGGGACGGCGGCGGTGAACTTGCCCTTGGCCTGTTGGGGTTGAGTCGCGTCAAACAGGAAAGGAGGGGGAGTCAGCCCCCGTGCGCTCTCCAAGGCGCGGCGCGTCCGCAGCGAGCGAGCAAGCACGCAGCGACAAAGGAGGGAGAGAGAGAGAACGCACGGTGTGGACGTCGACCTCGACGGTGGGGTTGCCACGGGAGTCGAAGATCTGAGCGAAGGAGGGGAAGGGAGCAAGCGGCGAAAAGTCAGCTGGCGCTGGGAGAGCCGCGATAGCAGGCACGGGGCGGCACAGAAGAAGGCACGACGACGTGCACGTACCTGGCGGGCGTGAACCTTGGTGACAGACATGGTTGTGGGGGGTGAAGGTGAGAGGAACGGGGAGGGGGGGGTGATGGTGATGGTGACGGTGGGAGGGAGAAACGAAGATGCGGCATCGTCCAGCAGGCAAAAGGCCACTGCCGCAAAGTGCACTTGCGCATCCCCTCCAGCGTCTTCGACCCGCCCGGGCCTTCGCGCTGGTTCGGCTTCCCATGATCCTACACTGATCGCTCCTTCGATATCGCCCGCCGAGCTCTCCGTTAGCGACAAGTAGGAGGCAAAGAAGGCTCTTCTGATTTTCTTGACCCCTCCCAACGTCGCAGCTCAGGCCCTCTTCACGACCTTGACGATGGCGGGCGCCTCGTCCCCAGCCTCCCATGCCCGCCGGAGGACACTCAGGCCGAACAAGGACGCCAGCAGGACGGCGGTGATGGCGAGCGTCTTCTGCCAGTGCCGGAGGGGCGTGAGCCTGTACGAGACCTGCGGCGCGCATGTGCAGGAGGGCGGTCAGTCCCTCGGGAGTCCATGACCAACAGCCCGATAGGAGAGTCTGCAAGGGAGGGAACGCACGTAGACGGGCCCGGCGGTCGCGCACTGCTCGACGCATCGCGCCTTGCGAATCCTGATCGCCGGCCGGCCGAGCGTGTCGAGGTAGGCCGTGTGGATGTACTCCTCGGCAGGCGTGTCGAGCGGGAAGGGAGCCGCGACCTGGACGTCACTGCGAGAGCACGGGTCCACCGTCAGTGACGCAGCAAAGGGGATAGTTGTGGGGGAGCGACGCACGTGGCACCCTCGGGCAGGATGACGGTGAAGTCGACATCCTCCCAGACGAGGTCCCTCAGGCCTCCAGCGACGAAAGGCACAGCGAGCGTGTACGCGCCGTCCTCGCCGACGCGCAGGCTCTCGCCCAGCGGCTGGTCCCAGCCGACGGTGAACGTGTAGTTCCAGCCGCCCATGACAGGGTACCGCGGCTTGAGCTCGAGCGTCGAGAACTCCTCCTTCTTGCCCCGCCCGCGCGCCTTGGACGCCGCGCCTTGGCTGGCAGGGTGCGACGGCGACCGGAAGTGCGACGTTGAGACGTTGCCGATCACGTCGTAGTAGTACGGGTCCCGTGCGCTCGCCGGGAGACGCAGCGTGAGGTCCGACAGCGTCGTCGCGGGCATGCGCTTGAAGTGACGGGCCTGGAGGTGGGCGATGCGCGAAAACTGACCCTTGAGCCTGCGGTCGGGGCATCAGCAGGGTCGGTGTGAGTGCTGAGACGCGCACGGGAGTGCGACGGCGCGAACGACGCACGTAGGACCCGAGTTGACGAGCTCGATGTTGTCCTGGACGTTGAGGTTGTTGCCCCAGTGGCTGATCTGCAAGCGGGATCGTTGGTCTCGAGGATCAGCGTCCGCCCGACGCGGCGCAGTCACAGAAGCCGACGCACCTCAACCGCACGCTTGAGCGACCGCGCGCTGACAACCGGCTCCCCGTACTGGTAGTGTACCTCGAACTCGCCGAGGCCGAGGTCGGTGAAGGCAGGGAAGTCGTGGTACGGGCCGAGAGTGAGCGTCGCGCCCGACTTGGTCAGGCTCGAGTCGCGGATGTAAGGCGAGTCCGGGAAGGGCGAGTGCGAGAGGATGTTAGGCGTCGGCGAGCTGCTCAAGACGACCCAACAGTCAAGGCGACCCAACAGTCAGCTTCAGCATGATTGCGCAACCCCAGCAGCAGACAGCACAGTCGGGAGGAGAGAAGACGCACCGCAGCTTGATGCGGGCAACGTCGGTCTCGTATCGGCTCTTGACGCCAGCGTCGCCCTTCCAGAGCAGAAACTGGTCCTCCGTCTGTCCGATGGAGGCAGGCTTTGCGAGTGAGGCATGCGTCGTCGTGAGCGACGTCGTGAGGGTGATGGACTGCTCAGGCTGAAGTGGAGACGGCAGGTCGATGGTGACGGGGTAGGCGTCGCTGCAGGCGTCAAATGTGAGGACCAAAGACTGACAAAGTCAGCGCAGCGCAAAGAGAGCAAGAGTCAGAAGAGGGGAGCCCGAGGCGGGACTGACAGCTCGACGTCAAGCGCGCCGACGGTCCATCGCAGGCCGGCGTCGTCCTTGGCCGCAGCAGCAGCGCTCCGGGCCTTCTTCTCGCGCGCCTCGAACCAGCCCTTGCTCTCCCACTCGACCCTACCGACAAGGACCTCGTACTTGCTCTCGGCGTCTGCAGACTGGACCTTGGCCGTGTAGGTCGTCGTCACGAGCGACGTCGCGCCGCCGAGGTCGATCGTGCGGACGAGAGCCGTGTTGAGGAAGGGTGCCGGCGCCGCGAGCGCCAGCGCCGGCAGGGCCAGCAAAGCGAGGAGGGCAGGGAGCATTCGTCCGAGCGGGAGGATGGACAGCTGGCAGCGACTTGGAGGAGCCTGAGATGTGGTCGGGAGGAGGAGGACCATCTCCGGTGCGCTGCGCTGTCGCTCCTCGCGACGGCGGGCGGCGGACGAAAAACGCCAGAGTCCGCCCGTGCGCACTGCTCCGTAGCTCCCCCTTCCTCCCTCCAGGCCATTCCCCTCCGCTGCTCAGACAGCGCCTGCTCGGACGCGCTCTAGCCACCTCTGCTTGCTTTCGGAAAAGAAGAATGCGCGGTTTCGCACGACTTGTGGCCGGCGGACGGGCGGCTGTCGCCAACGCGGCCGCGAGCAGCAGCAGCAGCAGCGGTGCAGGAAGCAGCTCGAGGTCCGTCCAGACCCTCGTCCTGAGCTCTCTTCTCGCTCTCGACAAGGCTTGAGTGGCGCCGTATCGGACGCTCATGCTGACCGGCTTGGTCGCGCGTCTCCCTCGGTGCAGCTTGCTGCCGTCACGGCGCCTCGCCGGCCGACCTTCCTCTTTCTCCGCCCGCTCCTTCGCCTCGTCCCCGTCCTTGCTCGCCGCGTCGCGCAAGTACGCCACCACGAACAGCACATCGCTCATCGACGAGCTCGAGGACGACCTTGGTGAAGCGCCTAAGCCGACTGCCGCCGTCGTCCGTGAGGACAAGGCCGCGGCCGCGGCCGCATCGACGGCCAAACCCTCGCAGGACGGCCAGCCGGCGACGCAGCAGAAGCGAGAGACGCGTGCCGAGATCCAGAAGCGGCTCGACGCGCAGGAGTTCTCGCCCGAGATGTGGACCGTCGGCGAGCACAGGTCGCGCGAGCTCCGCCGGCGGCAGGTCGCACAGGAGGGCAAGCCGGACGAGTGCAAGTGGAAGACGGACCCGTTCACGCAGTCGATCTGGAAGCTCAACCGCGTCGCCAAGCTCATCCGCCGCATGCCGGTCAACGAGGCACTCATTCAGCTCAAGTTCAGCGAGAAGGCGAGTGCCATCCGGCTGTATAAGAGCCTGGAGGACGGAAAGCGCAGGGCGATCGAGAAGGGACTGGCAGAGGACAAGCTCATCGTCCGTGCGTACCGGTCCTGCTTGTCTAGCCTCCATCGCGTCGTAAAGACTGACCTGTCTCCCGTCTTGTTCATTACAGAAGAGGCGTACACCGAGAAGGCAACCACGATCAAGCGGCGAGTCATCATGGGTCGCGGTCGCTCAGGTCTTGTGCGTCCTCGGATGGCCTCTTCATCCGTAGCACGATCTGCCGCTGACATACATCCTGCTTGTCTTCGTTTCACAGGCGTTGAAGAGGGCGTCGCGCGTTTACTTCGTCCTGAAGGAGGCGCCGTCGCTGGAAGCGAAGGTCGGTTCTCCTGCTCGCCCCCTGCTCGCCCTCCGTTTGAGCTCCGGCTGATCCACACTGTGGACCTACAGGAGGAGTACCGCCATCGCCGCTGGCTGCGAAAGATCACCCAGAAGGGCCCGAACGTCTCGTTCGCCATCAACCGCAGGAAGGCCAAGATTGAGGGCGCGAGCGAGTCCGCTTGGCGTTGGTGAGCGCAGAGCGCGGGGATGACATGAGATCTTCGTGCAAAAGCCGGAACCTGCAGAACTGAGTCACGTTCAGTGCAAGGCGACTGCGGCTGCGAACATGTTGCGGTTGAGGTTGAGAGGCTTGCGCTGGCTGGGCCTGCTGATGAAGGACGAACCGATGCGAGCTCATTCCCGCACTGGTCTCATCCGCCTTAGGCTGATCTTCACATATTCTCTTCGGAAGACATGCAGAGCTCATCTAGATCAACCTGTCACCGCCCATATTACAAAACTCTCAAACTAGACTAGATGTCCAGCTTGCCCTCGATCTTCACGTCCGCCGCCCGCTGCAGCTCGCCGCTGCCGTCGCCCATCTCGCCCTGCCAGCCCTGGCTGACGAGGTACTGGCGCCAGTCCTCGTCCTCCTTGGCGAGGTCATCCTGCGTTTTGTCCTTGACGAATCCGACAGCAAGAGCGACGCCGAGCAAGCCGCAGCAGGCGGCGGCGATGAACGTGTATCGGATGCCATACTTCTCCTTGATCGGGGTGAATGCCTGGCAATGAAGAAGGACAAGAGTGAGCCGTCAACGGTGCGTCAAAGAAGAGTCTTGTAGGCAGGGAAGACGCACCTGCGTGCCCACGACCGCTCCAACCTTGCCGAGCGCGGCGGACAGGCCGTACATCGTGCCTCGGAGAGGCGTCGGGTAGGACTCGACCGCGATCAGGCCCTCGCAATTACCAGGCCCGAGGTTGCCGAAGCTTTGCATCTGGTGAGGAGGGAAAAGAAAATGTCAGCAGTGGCCCCTTGTATGTTCGCCGATGAAAGATTACGCACAACACCGTACAACTGGTGGGGCGTGAACACAAGGAACGGCAGGTCAGCTTGCGCGCAACCAACAGGCGATAGGTGTAGCACGCGACTCACGACGACGAACAGCGGGACGATGTGAACAACCTTGTCGTAGGCGCAGCCGATGATGAGACCGATGATGATGTACCTGGCGGCGCGATGCAGGAGTGCGTGTCAGTCAAGGTCGTCCACCGTCACGACGCGCGACTGCAAGGTTGCGCACCCGGTAAAGCCAAGGATTAGGAGGTTTCGCCGGCCGAGCTTGTTGACAACGAGAGCGCCGATGAAAACTCCCGGGATGGCGAGCATGTTGAGCAGCAGCGTCCACTCGGACGTCTTGAGCAGGGTCGGGTTGGGCAGGACGGAGTTGATGATCTGCGGAACCGGGCCAAAAAGGTGATTAGAGCTGTAGTAACTGGTGCAGCCGCAGGGCTGATACGTACGACACCGGAGAAGATTCCGCTAGGGAAGGTGACGTAGTCGTAGAGGAACCTGTGCGAAGGTCGCCAGGGCGTTAGACCGGCAGCGACCAGTAGGATCGTCGAAAGAAGCACCCACCAAGTCCCTGCAGTGCCCAGGAAGGTCTTCCAGTAGCGCTTGATGACGAGCTTGTAAGGGACCGAGCGCCGCATCGCCGTCTTGCGGTAGAGGACAGAGTTGAGCATGCGTAGTCGATAGTCTAGACGCAAGGGCAACGGTCAGTCGACTTGAAGTACAGCCAAAAGCTGCAGGACATCTCACAGAGGACGGCGAGGGGAAGTATGATGCCGACGGCGAACATGCAGCTGGGCGTGGGGGGAAGGAACGGCGTGAGCAAGGAACCCCGCTGCATCACCCGATAGCGCAAACTCACCGCCATACGATCTCGAGACGATGAAGCTGATCAGGCTCAAGCGTATTGTTGTAGCGGGAAGCAGCGAGCGCGACTATCGGTCGAGGACGGGGTAAGCAGCATGCGCAAGTAGGGCTTGTGGCGAAGCGACTCACTGAGGAAACCGATCATGCACAGGGGTCCGCCCATGCTCAAGACCTGCGAGATGCTAGTAAGCTCCCGTGAACCTCAATACGAGAGAAAATGAGGGGCTCACAAGGTTAGTGACGAGGATGAAGGCCGGTCCGCGGTTCTTCGCCGACGTCGCGTTCGCTCCTTCGACGGCGGCGGTGGACGACGCCGGGTACTCTCCGCCGGTACCAAAGCCAACCTGCGGATCAAGAGAATCAGCTCATACTCATCTGAATTTGGCACAGGAGAGGAGGATCGGAAGGCCGAGACGTACTACTCCTCGTGCAACCGTCATCATCCAGAAAAGGCCAGCAGGCGTCGGGCCAGAGGATGCTGTCGCGAGGATACCGCCGAGGACGATCATGAGCGTCGTCGAGAGAAGGGCAGCCTTGCGGCCAATGCGGTCACACACGAGACCAACGACGACCATCCCCAGTACCTCTCCGACAAGGAGGGCTGCGGAGCAGACGCTTCAGTCACAGGGTCTTGTTGGGAAAGGAGTCGGAAGATGCGCACCATTGGACACGCGCGTACTGGTAGCCGAATTGTACACCTTGCTGCCGTAGATCTTGCCGAAGACGAGGTTGGTGGATGTCATGAGCGAATTGTTCCAGCCGTCGCTGGCGAGCGCGACGCCCGAAGCGAGAAGAGCGTAGTACTGCGACCGCCGCTCCTTTGCCGACGGCACAGGCTCGCTGTCGGAGCCGACATCGACCGAGCGGAGGTTATAATCGATGGAGGGAGGGCCTGAGAGGTCCGGAGACTCGAACTTCTTCTCCTCGATGTCGTCGATAGCCGTGGGAGAATTAGACATGGTGGGCGAACGGGGAAGGGCGGGTTGCTGCGTGAATAGGCAAGAGATGTCGACCACAGCGGGTCAGTCGCCCTCTTAACGTGCTCGCTACTCCAGCTAGAACGTGGACGTCCCTGCAACCTTGATGAGCATCAGTTTCGCCGCAGCTTGACCTCGAGGGACGATCTGCGGAAAGAGGGAGACCCCCTACCCACTCTCAGCAACGTGCAGGTTCGGCACGCCTCAAAATAGTGGCTCTTGCGGAAGAGCCGATGCGGCCTTTCAAAGCATGCTATGAGCGCGAGAATGAGCGTCCGCAAGGCGGATCAGCTGTGTCGGTAAGTTATTTAGCGAGTGGCAGGCAAGGTGAGAAGAGGGGACGAGGAAGAATGTGGTTGCGCTCATGGGGTGGGGCGTCGACGGCGCGCAGCATGGCTCGGACGACGGAGTTGAGGGCGGAGATCAAAATTCCGGCCGAGGTATCAAGTCTTCCACTCAGCGCGTTGTTTAGCTTAGTTCAGTGCCGGAGTCAAGCGATAGTCGAGCTGTATTGATGCAAGCCCATGCAGATAGTGTCTCAGAAGAAATGCGAGTCGAACGAGTACGGGACCTCGCCCTTGGCCTCCGCGCGCTCGGCGGCCTTGCTCGCCGTCTTGCTCTTCTTGGCCTCTTTCGCCGGCGCAGGAGCAGCAGTAGTCGCCTTCTTCACGGGCGCAGTGACGGCAGCAGGCTTGGCCTTCTTGACCTTGGCGGGAACAGTCGGTGCGTCCTCGACAGCGGCCGACTTGCGCTTCTTCTCGCGCTTGTCCTTCTTGGACGCGACGTCCTCGACCGGCTGGACGAGAGGCAGCGACGCCTTTTTGCCCTTCGCAGCAGGCGCGGGATCAGAAGGGGCAGCCTTCTTGGACGTCTTGAGGATCGAGACGGGCTCCTTGGGCTCGGCGGACGGCGTCGTGCGCGGCTTCTCGCCCGCGAACACGACCTTGCGCTTGGGCTCAGCGACAGCGACAGCCTTGCCCTTCTTCGCCGGCGCGGGCGCAGGAGCAGGAGCAACGGTAGCAGCCTTCTTGCCCTTCTTGCCGCCGACCAGGGCGGGGTTGGCCGCGAGCAGAATGTCGAGCGCTGAGGGGGCGTCCTCCTCGTCGTCAGACGCAATCTCGCCCTCAACAAAGTCATCCTCGCTCATCTGCACAAGCAACAATGTGAGTTCAGCAACCAGAATGTAGTCAGAGCAAACTCGAAAGGCGAGAGAGAGAGCGCACCTCGACGTCGTCGCCCGACTCGGGCTCGGACCCGTCCTCCTCCTGCGGAAGCACCTCCTCGCCGTCGTCGGTCCACTCGCCCTCGTCGTCGCTGCCCATCTCGACGTCCTCGTCATCCTCGCCGAACACGAGCTCGTCGTCGCTGTCAGGCTCGGCCTCGCGGACCTCATCGTCGAGCACGACGGCGCGCACATCGCCGCCCTCCGCCTCGAACACCTCGTCGTTGCGCATCTTGACGAGTCCGCGTCCGCCGAACGAGGCCTTCATCATGTCGCGCCTGAGCGGCACGCGCGCGAGCACGTCCGCCTCGCCCTCCGTGAACGCCTTGAGCGACGCGAGGTCGGCCGGCACGCGCGGGTCGAGCGTGATGCCTTTCGGCGGGAGCGTGTACCGCGGCAGGAGGCCAAGCGACCAGTCGCGCAGGAGCGAACGCGCCGCGCTGTCAACGTCCGGCACCGCACCTTTCTTGAGCCGGCCCGTCGCGCGCGCGAGCGCAATCAGGAACGACGACGGGTCGGCAACGTCGTGCACGGCCGTCGAGTAGCGGAGCTGGAGGTCTGCGGGGGAAGCATGCGCAACGATGTACTCGGCTACATGCAAACGTCGGACGATTGATCAGCAAACTGCACTTGGCAAGCGTACGAGGTGACACAAAGGACGCACCGACCGGAAGGGCCTCCTTGACCTTCTCGAGCCGACCCAGGTTGCGCCTCAGCAGGTCCTTAACCCTGTTCTCGTCCACCGTCTCCCAGAGCGCCTCGACTTCCTCCTCCTCGAGCTCCTTCTCGAGCTCCTGCTCCAGGTCCTCCGGGAAGACGTCCTCAAACACCCAGCCGGGCGTGTCGACGAGGCGGACGCTGACACCAGGCGCAGCCTCGACCGTCACGCCCGTCGGCGTCGTCGTCGTCGGCCGCGTCTGGTTCGACTTCTGCACGTACGGCGTGACGGGCAGGCCGGTCGAGGGGAGCAGGAGCGAGTTGAGCAGCGACGTCTTGCCGACGGACGGCAGGCCCGCGAGCGTCACGGTGAAGTCCTCGTCCGGCGTCTTCTTGGCCTTCTTCCCGGCCATGTCGGAGAGGTACGCAAGCAGCGCATCCTTGCCGACGATCTCGGACGGCGCAAAACCGGTCGAGGACGACGCGAGCGTCGACGGCGCCGACGTCGGTGGCGGCGGGACGTTCGACGCGGGGACGAATGACTTGAAGAGAATGGTGGGGAAGCGCGGACGGAAGTAGAGAAGCCACTGGTCGAGCGCCTCACGGGGGACGAGGTCTGCAGCAAGCGAGGACGTCGAATGTCAGTCCTCTCAAGTTAGCACATCGGCAGGAACCAGCGACGACGCACCGATCTTGGTCAGAACGACGACGATCTTTCCGCGAGCCTCTTTCTCGCCCTCATCGGGCGTCTCGAACAGCTGCTCGAGCCACGGGCTCCTGCTTCCCATCGGGTCGCGCGCGTCAACAACCTCGAGCCAGACGTCGGCCTGCTCAAGCGCGGCCTGCAGCGTCGGCAGGCTCGAGTCGAACAGCAGCGGCGGCGGCGAGTCATCGCGCTCAGCGACCACCTTCTGCTTGACGGGCGCCTCGACCGCACGCTTGCCGGCGACGAGCGAAACTCCAGGCTGGCCGACGGGCTCGCCGTCAGACTCGTCGTCCGAGCCGTCGTCCTCGGCGGCAGCCTTCTTGCCCTTCTTCGTCTTCGACGCCTTGAGCGCAAGGCGCTCCTCCTCGAGCTGCCGGCGCTGCTCTGCGATCTCCGCCAGCACCTGGTCCTTGTACGGGAAGTTGTTGGGGATGCCGGGGTCCACGCGCTTGTCTGGGGAGCAAGGTGAAGCATGCAGGGTCAGTGGCACTTCAAAGCTCAGGGGCAAGCAGGCGCCAACAACGCCTCAAGGACAGCGACGCACTCGACTTCCAGGTAACGTCCTTCTTGGCCTTCTTCTTGTTCTTCTTGTGCGTCTCGGCGACCTTCTGCTGGATCTTCTTGCGGTCGTGCGTCGTTCCGCGGTTGGACGTCTCTGCCGAGAATGGGCGTGAGGGAGCTGGGTCAGCGCCGGCGCCCAAGGGACGGCAGGCGAGCGCTGCCTAGCGGCAGGGAGAGAGCAAGCGCACGCACTCTTCCTGATGCGCGGCATGGCTGCTGGTGTCGAACGGGGAGCAGTGAAGGAGGAAGGATTGCAGCAGCGGCGGGCTGAACGGCGCGGTTGAGCGCAGCGCCAGGAAATCCAGATCCTTGTCGAGTCAACCTGCATCTGCACTTTGCCCCCTCGCCCTCCGCCGGGCGCAGCGACCGGTCGAACGGCGACCGACGACGGCGAGAGCTGCTGACCTTCCCCCCAGCCCGCTCGCACCTCTGCTCTCCTCGCTCACAGGCCGTCACCGTGCCCGCTGACGACAAGCATCGCGGAGAAAGTCATCGGGGCAACTGGCCCTCGCTCTCCTCTGGCACTCCGCTCGAGCTCATCAGTCCCCTTGCGGCCTGTCGTCGCCCGCCCACGGCATCCGATGCAAGGAGCCCGCACCCATGCCAGACCACATCACTAAGGTCGACGAGCTCGGCATGACGTCCGCGCTGCCCAAGTCGACCGCGTTGTTCCTTGGGCCCCTCTGCCGCAAGTTCACCGGTCCGTGCTTTCCATCGCGGCCCTCCTGCAGCCTCTTGCGCCGCCCTTCAACTGAGCGGACTGACTGGCAGCTTTGGATTTATGTATCAGAGGACTTTCTGCTCTGCATATCTGAGAACGGGGATCCGGCGTACTGCCCGCCGAGGGAAGGCGGGCGACGCGCTGCGCAGCCGACTTGCCCGTCTAGTTCCTGCGCCATCCCTCCGCACTCGACCCCTTCACTACATCGTGCTCGGCTTTGAGCCCTGTATTGCCGCTCCATTCCCAGCGCTGCTTCGCTAGAGAGCTGACACTCGCAACCCTTCCTTCTCCCTTTCCCAGCGTGACGCGCATGCTCGAGAACTTCGGGCGCGTGAACTAGGAGCACTGGCAATGCCTTGATCGCAACAAGCAGCGCCTGTTTCCGTGTCGACTACATGAGCGACTGATGAACGAGTGCGTGTTCGAGCGCATGGTGCGTTGCTTTCTTCAGCGTTCGCGCGTGAGCCTTTCCTTTGCCTCTCCTCTTTGGCGCTGCTTTTCACGGCACCCTTTCCGATCCCTGCTGCACGGATCCAGCTGACGGAACTGGTCTTCGAAATACAAGATGAGCCTTAGAAAGGAGATATCGGACGCAGAGGGCATCCCGATCCACGAGCGCACGAAGGTCTACTACGGGCCCGTCGAGGGCCAATGCTCCGCGTTTTGTGCATGCCGCCGGGTGTCCGGAACCTGGTACCCCTTTCAGCACAGAGTGAAGGCACTGGGTTAGAGACGGGGTTTGACGAGGAAGCATTTCAGGGTGTGGCGAGGAGAAGGCAGCGTAGGCCAATGCTGTAGGGCGCGGCGAGTTTGTACAAAGCACCATGACCACGACTTTGCAGCGGCCTTGCTGCGAAAACTGGTCTATTGGCTCCCATGTGTCTGTCGACTGCGAGACCACATCACATGCTTTAAACTGAGGTCGCGGCCGTGAGCAAAATGAGGGTAAGGGGGACGAGGGGCAAAAGAATGATCAATAGCGGGATCGAACCGCTGACCTTGGCGTTATTAGCACCACGCTCTAACCAGCTGAGCTAATCGATCATCGATGTTTGGTGTTTAGTTGTAACATACATGACAACACAACATTTGCACGGATGACTCGTTCGGCTCTCGCGTGCCGACGAAAAGTGGCCACGAACCTTCCCCTTGCACCGTCACCTTCCACCATCACCAGTCCGGTTCTCGATTCGTTTCTGTCACCTCCTGACGCCGACGCTCTCTGCCATGTCCAACTCTGCGCCCAAGATCAAGGTCGGCATCCTCGGAGCCACCGGTCAGTCCCAGCCGAGCGGGTCCGCGATCACCCAAACTCGCCATCCACCGTCGTCACTTGCCGCCGGCTGACCCCTGCTACGCTACTCTCTCACCGACACAGGCACTGTCGGCCAGAAGTTCATCACGCTCCTTGCCTCGCACCCCTTCTTTGAGATCGCCGCCCTCGGCGCCTCTGCTCGCTCGGCCGGCCAGACCTACACCAAGGCCACCAAGTGGAAGCAGAGCGTCCCCATCCCCGCCGCCGTCCGCGAGCTCGTTGTCAGGACCTGCGCGCCCGAGGACGGCTTCGCCGGCTGCGGCATCATTTTCTCTGGCCTCGACCACGACGTTGCTGGTGACATCGGTGAGTCTGTTTCGTCCTTGCCGCAGAGCGCGTTGGGAGAACGACGGGGCGCAGTACCTTCCTCCGTCTTCAGCTTCAGCGATGGCTTCAGCCTAGCGACGGCCGTGTACTGGGCTGATCCTATCTTTTCTACAATCTTACAGAGCAGGCCTTCCGTGCCGCCGAGTTCGCCGTCTTCTCGAACGCCAAGAACTACCGCCGCGACCCCCTCGTCCCCCTGATCGTCCCTACCGTCAACCCCTCGCACATCGAGATCATCCCTCACCAGCAGCAGACGCTGTCGCTGTCGAAGGGCTTCATCGTGACCAACGCCAACTGCTCCACCACGGGTCTCGTCGTGCCGCTCAAGGCGCTCGAGGAGGCCTTCGGCCCAATCGACAAGTGCATCACTACGACGCTGCAGGCCGTTTCCGGCGGCGGTTACCCTGGTGTGCCTTCGATGGACGTGCTGGACAACGTCGTGCCGTACATCGGCGGCGAGGAGGAGAAGATTGAGTGGGAGACGTCCAAGATCCTCGGCGGCGTCGCGGACGACAAGAAGTCGTTCACCTACCACCAGGAGTCGCCGATGAAGGTCTCGGCGTCGTGCAACCGCGTCGCCGTCCTCGACGGCCACACCGAGTGCGTCTCGGTCTCGTTCGTCCGCCGGCCGGCGCCGTCGCCGCAGCAGGTGATCGACGCCATGCGCTCGTACACGTCGCTCGCCCAGAACCTCGGCAAGGAGAAGGTGCCCTCCGCGCCCGAGCACTCGCTGCTCGTCACCGAGGAGATGGACCGCCCTCAGCCGCGCCTCGACCGAAACCTCGAGGACGGTGCCACCGTCGTCGTCGGTCGCGTCCGCGAGTGCCCCGTCCTTGACATCAAGTTCGTCTGCCTCAGCGATAACGTCTGTCCATCACTTTGTCCTTCCATCCGTAAAGGAATGTCGCTGACCGCCTCTCCTTCAATCTATGCAGGTCAGGATTGGTGCCGCGACCAGCTCGTACGTCCAGCCTTTTACGCCGCACAGACCAAGTTCGCAACTGACCCATCTTGCTCCGCTCGACGGAACAGGGTCATCAACGCCGAGCTCGCTGTCGCTCAGGGCTACGTCCGTGCCTAGACTGCCTATCTCAAAGATCTATCTGCACAGCCTTCGAGTGTCGGGGAGAAGAGGCTCGTTGCAAGGCGTCAAGGCACTTGGGTGAGCTGCGTGCCGGCGAATGGGACTGAGGATGCAAGTCAGAAGATGTCGTCCCCAGCCAGCGCTTGAAGTTCAAGCTGCTACCAGTGAGACGGGTCTTGGCTTGGAAGGTTGTAGCATCTCGGCAGCGCACTCGTTCCCTCGGCTGGCCGGGCTCGCTAAGTGGTGCGCGTCATGGTGGACGTACGTCTCAGGAGAAGACAAGGGGCGCCGCGTCGTCTGCTGTGCTTGTCGATGTCGAGCCGGCCGACCTTTTCACCGCCGACAGCAACAGCTCCCCAGGACAGCCAGAGGCCGCACCTGAGCGCCCCTTTCTTCCTTCCTACAGCGTAACGACAAGCTGCATTCGGGCGTGCAGGAGGACCGACCGCGTCTCAAGAGGCCTCTCCCCTTCGCCCTCCCACCGCCACGACCGACGACGTCGTCAACAGCGGAACGCCCTTCCCTCCCGCTTCTCGGTGTTTCTCCTGCCCAACCCGCCTGGCCAGTCGCTCTCGTAAGAGGTCGCGCTCCTCTGCCGTACCTCTCTGTCGCGCGTTTGAGTGAGACGCACGCGGACGACCCTCTTTCAAGGCAGCCAAGCGTTGCTGCTTTGCGGCCTCCGCTCCGTGTACGCCACAAAGGTACGCCTTCCAATCCCATCTGACGGCGTGCCGGTCAGGTTGCCTGGGCGCGGTCCACCATCGCCTGGGCAAGCGTGGACGGGCCGGGCACACGCATCTCAGGCAAGACCACCAGCTCATCCTCTCCCTGCGTCTCCCAGCTCAGCGACTGCAGCACGACTCGAAAAGACCGCCCAGCTGCGCGGTTCGACTCGGCCGCCGCAGTCTTCCATCGTTTCCTTCTGGCTTTCGGACCCGGCGCATCGCAATCGTCCGCCGTCTTCCTCCTTCGCGCGCGCGGCGCATCCAGTGAGCTCGTCAGCTGTTTCAGGTTGCGTGTGCCCAAATCTCAGCGACAACTGTGCTGATAGCTTGCGCATCGCGTCCTGCAGCTGCCCGCGGCCATGCTGCAGAGCTCCACACCCTCCCTGCTGGCAAGCTCGCCCTCGTCGCTCTCGCCGTTGTCATCGCCTGGCTCGACGATTACCATCAACGCGGCAGCTGAAGCGCCCTCCTCAGCCTCATCCGGCTCGTCCAGCAGCACGATCCGGCACGAATCGCCCCCGCCGGCATCCAGCCCGCGTTCCTTCACCGTCAACCGGCAACCGCGCAAAGCCCTGTCGGTTTCGGTTGCGTCGGGGAACGTTGCGGGAGGGTCCAAAAGCTACTGGTCACCGCCGATCTCGTCGCCACTAGCCTCGCCGTACGGCTCGCCACCGAGCTCACCTGAGCTTCCTCCCGCCCTCGTCGCTGCACCTTCGGCCGAGCCCCAGCAAACCCTTAAAAAGCGCAGCCGGCCAACGTCACCATCGCACAGCGCCGCCTCTGCAGCAGGCCCGAGCGCTCGGCCTCCGAGGACGGAAACGCCTCGCGCATCGCATTCGACCGTCACCTCGCCGGTCACGTCGAGCGCGACGCTCTTACGCATTCGTCCGGGCGTGCGGCGGGCAGCGAGCGCGAACAGCCTCGGCGCGCTCGAGTCGGCAGGGTGGGCGGCAGGCGATAAGATTGCTCGGCTGAGCGGACAGGGGTCGCGGCCGGCTGCCAGCTCTCGAGCCTCCCCTGACGCCGTTCAGGGGGAGGGCGAGGTGGCCCGAACGGCAGGTCGTGAGCCGCTGAGAACGCTGTCTTCTCTCGCAAACTCTGGACGTTTACTCCCTCTCCAGCCTGCCGGATCCTCTGCTGCCTCTTCCTCGCCCTCGTCAAGCTCCAGCTCGGCCTCGCCAACCTCGCCTTCTCAGCTTCTTCTCGCGAACTCAGGGGCCATGACGTCGCTACTGCCCTCCGTCTCGACCTCCAAGGTTTCCTCTCTCACCTCGTCAAGCTCCGCGGCCCCGTTCGAGGACTACTTCAGCCCTTCGCGCGGCACGCATCACTCGACCTTTGCTCTGCTACCTCCGCGCGATGCTAAGAGGGGATGGCCGGAGCAGGAGCACAATGAAGGGACGGCTTCTCCGCCGCGGGCCTCCTATTCGCGGCTCACCATCCGGATCGACGACGTGCCGACGCGCGATGGTCGCAACCTTCCCGAGCTTGACGACGACCGCTCGCCCACCACGCCCGTCGCGTCCAGCGCAGCGACGTCCTCGACCGGACCGCGGAGCACCACCCCTGCGGCCTCGCCAGCTCTCTCTTCGCGGCTTCCTCGCACCGCCGATACCACGCGCAGCTCGCTGCCAACCCCGCCTCGTCTCTTCCGGAAACGTTCGTCATCTGATCCGACTCCAGCGGCCTTCTCGGCCGACGATCTCAACGCCGTGCACCCGCTTCTCTTCGGCAAGCCCCTGCCTCCCCTGCCCGTTGCAGAGGACAATGCTTTCCGGTCATCGAGCACGTCGTCCTGCTCGTCCGCGGCGTCCAACACGAGCCGCATCACCGAGGACACGGCGGCAACCTGCTCCAGCGCAGCGACGACGACCGAGACGTGCAACACGCCCGATTCGGTCCAGGGGCTCATGTTCAATCCCCACGAGACCGTCAAGGCCCGCCGACGGTCGTCGAAGCGCGCCGCGAGGGTTGCGGTCGGAGGTTCAGCGGTCGAGACGGACTCAGAGGGCGAGCAGGAGGACGTCGGCAGCGTCGCAACAGGCAGCTCGCTCGACAGTCCGTTCGAGGACCGCTCGGTCGTCGAAGCTCTGCCTGCTCCACCGCCGCACGTCTCCCACCTCGGCATCCAGACCAACGCGGCACTGATCAACACGGAGAAGGCGAGCAAGCTTGCCTGCCAGCTCTGGGATCTCGTCGAGGGCGAGGTCGCGTATACGGACGACCTGGTCACGCTCGTCCAGGTGCGCCGGTTTGCGCTTCTCGTCGCTCGCTGAGCCTTGCTGACTATTAGCGCCTTGCACAGATCTATCTGCACCATCTGTTCATGCTACCAACCTTCACGGTTGAGCGTCGAGACGCCGTCGCGCGCAACACGCTCGACCTGCTGTTCCTGCACAAGCGCTTTACGCAATCGCTCGTCACGATCGCCAGTCACGAGCGGCTGCGCTCGCCCGAAGACAAGGACGCGCCCAAATTGTCGGATGCCGACCTCGACCGCGCGACGCGGAGGATCGCGAGGGTGTTTGTGGACGAAGTGCGCTCCTGGTCTCGCTGTCGACGTATTTACAACTGACCTTAAATTATCCTGCGGTAGGCTTCCGAGTTCGCCGCTTACCAGGAGTATTGCACCGGGCACGAGGACGCGCTCGCGGTCATCCGTCAGCACGAGCTCACGCTGCAGTGGATGGAGTACGAGAAAAAGTGCAGCGCGCTGTCCGAGCAGCGACCGCGCACGTCCGTCACTGGCATGATGGAGGGGCTGTGCTTCTCGCCCGTCTCCGGCTCGCGGCGGGCGTCGTTCAAGTGGCACTCGCCGCCACCCTCCAACTCGAAGCCGGACGCGTCAGCGCCTCCTCCCGACCCGGACCGCAAGCAGTCGCGCCTCATGCTGCGTGACCTTCTCATCAAGCCCATTCAGCGCATCTGCCGCTACCCGCTCATCCTTGACTCCATGCGGACGACCAAGGTGCTCGACGCTGTCTCCGGCGAGCAGCGGCCAGCGGGCGGTTCGGACCTCGAGGAGGCGCTCGACGTCATGCGAGTCGTTGCGGGTGGTGTCGACGAGGCGACGCGTAAGAAGATCTCTCTTGAGCGCAGTCGTGTGATCAGGAACCGCATCGAGGGGCATCCAGTACGTACTCTCCCAGCTTATCAGCTTTCGGGCTCGAGAGTTGAACGGTCCTTTGCGGCAGGCGCTGTCGCGCGGCGTCCTCAGTGCGCTCGGCGAGTGCCTCCTTGTCGGCTCGCTCGACGTGATCTACTTCCATCCGGTCCACGCGCCGCTGTCAACGCCGATCAAGATCCGGTACCTCTCGGCGTTCCTCTACTCGGGCTACTTTGTTCTCTGCAAGGCCAAGAAGTTCAAATCGTACACGCCGCTGCACTTCCTGCCGCTTGATCGTATCGAGATTCTGGACGGCCAGCCTGGCAAGTGTGGGTCTTTCCTTCAGGCCGTCCTCTCTGCTCGTCGCTGACGTGTCCCCGCCTCGCAGCCTACCTCGCCGACTCGATTCGGCTACAGGGCGAGGGCTTCTTCCTCGAAGTATCGGCTGCATGCGCGAAGGAAAAGGACATCTGGCTCTCGCATCTCCGGACCGCTCAGGCCAGTCCGACGCTCGCGCTTAAGTCGCCGCCATCATCTGCGCCCGAGATCTTCTCGTCGCGGACCATCTCACGCCGTATGTCGCACGGCGCCTCGCTATCGGCCAAGGGCTCGCTGCCGCTGAAGCGGAGCTCGATCGTCAATGGGAGCGCTGTGGTCGACGGCGAGGCCTCGCAGTCTTCGCCTGTGGAGCCGTACGCGTCGCCTCTGTCGTCGGCCTCGACGCCCGCAACCTCGCCCCGTGCGACCACCGTCGGCGCGCTCCTGCCTGCCGTGCCGTCGCAGATGCTCTTCCTGCGTAGCCCGGCCTCTTACCGGGAGGCCGTCGACAAAGCGCTTGCAGACGTCATGTCGGAAACGTGCTCGACAGCGCGGAACAACGCCCTTCGGCAGGGTGTCGTCCTCTTCGCACCATCCGCGCACAAGACCACAACATCGTCGTCGACTATCGGCGCCGCAGTGTCCTCGGTTCGGCGCAAGATGGCGCACCAGAACGGGTCAATGCGGCGCCGGAGCAGCTTCCTCGAGGGCAACAGCGGCGGCCAGGTCGTCCTCGTCGAGGGGCTCGCGACGAGCAACAAGGCCCATCCTCCGATCTCGTCCTCGATCAAGCTGCCGCGCACAAAATCCGAGGTTGGCCTCAAGCGCGAGAGCTTCCTCCGGCGGTCGTCCATCATGACACACTGGCCACCCGAGCCCAAGGCGACACCTGCGGTCCCGTCCCTGCCGTCGGCCAAGTCACCATCCAGGGCCAAGAGCGACAAAGCCCGTGCCCGCACGGCACCCCCGACGCCGACGATGCCCTCGGTCGCCGTTCTGCCGCAGGCTCCGCCGCCGCCGCCGCCGCCGTCGGAGCTCAGCTCCTCGCCTACCGAGGTCGAATCGCCTATCGCTAGCGCGGCGATGCTTTCGCGCTCCGTGCCCTCGTTTGCCTTTACGCCGATTCAGCCCAGCCCGACCAAGTCGGTCAAGGAACGACCGACTGCCCCGGGCAGCGTCTCGCGGTCGGTGGTTGACGCCTGGCTTCCGCGACCCTCTCTCGGGCAGGTGTCGAAGCCGCTTTCGCCGATCCTCTCGCCTGCCGTCGTCGACGAGGAGGTCGCCTTCCCGCGCCAGTCGGACGAGCTCCCGCCGGCACAGGTCCCCGCGCCCATCCCGATCCCGGGTCCCGCGCGCGCGCCGAAGACGTCGATCCTCCGCCGGTCGCTGACGTCGACGTTCTCGCGCCGTAAGACGCAATCGACGCCCGACGTGCCCGAGCTCGGGGCCGTTGCGGCGCAGCTCAAGCTCTCGCCCGGCTCGACCTCGGCGGACGGGCTTGCGGCGCTCGCGCCCGTCAGCCCTGTCTCGCCGCCCGAGATCTGTGGCGAGTTCGGCTCGATCAGCGCGCGCGAGGCGGCGGCGGCGCCGACGAGCCCGAAGACGGTGACCGCGCCGCTCCCGACCTTAGGGGGAACACAGCAAACGCGGCCGTCCTTCTTCCTCAAGTCGCGCTCGTCCTCGTTTGCCTCGGACGACTCGAGTGGCGACGCGCCCGCCTCTGCACCGCCCATGTCGCCATCGGTCAGCAGCTGCTCGGCCCCGAGCTCAGACGACGGGCAGGACCCACCTGCCGCGGGTCCCGTCCGGCGCAAGTCGAGCCGCAGCGTGCGCTTCCTCAAATCGTTCAACTTCACGCCGGTTAATTGAACTAGGATCCTTCCACCCCCATTCGCATTGCGCTCTCGCACGTCTCCTTATCGGTTTCGAGCTTGCTAGTCTATTACTGTACTGCCATCCATCCTGCTGCTTCCTCTGCTTCGACGTGTACTCTCGACCCCTCGACACTGTATCTTCTCCTCTTCCTTCCCTCGCACAAACAGCCTTCTTTCTCGAACGTGTGCATCATGCCCTCTTCGTCGACCCTCATCCACTCTGCATGTCGTCTTTGCCTGAGTCGAGCGACAGCGCGCCAAAAAGAAAAGGAATGGCGCATGGGAGAGCAGGAACAACAAGGCCCCGAAGACAGCGAGAGAAAGGAGGAGCGAGAGAACAAGGAGATTACGAGACCCAAGGGAAGAGAGAAAAGAGGGGATACTAGCTGGGCATGACCGCCGGAGCTGGGCCTGCAGACCGACACGGAGGAAAGACAGAGCAGAGGAGAAAAGAGAAAGAAAAAAGCGCTTGCAGACCGGAAGGGGGCATGGAGGCATGATGAAAGAGGGATGCGAGACCGACCGGAGATCGGAAGGAGGTGAGAGCGTATATGTGAGCAGGGCGAGGAAATCGAAGGTGCGTGTATTGGAGGTCGGCGGCGAGGTTGCGCATGGGTCGACCGCAGTCGACTCGGGCCTCAGGCGAGCTGGTCCGTCGACGAGGATGACGTACCGAGCCCGCCGAACTGCGCGCGGTAGAGGTCGATGGTGCGCTGCAGGCGGGCGTTCTCGAGGCCGAGCAGGTGACGACCCTTATCGTCGGATTCAATGACCTGCGAGTAGCGATTGGTGAGGCAGTCAGCGCTGACAGTGGAGTAGAGGCGGTAGTCTCGGGGGAGGGGACACACCTCGACAGCCCATCCGGCCATCTCCTCCCAGCGCGCATGGCCCTCGCGGCTGCTGATCTGCAGACGCTTGAGCCGGCGTTCGGCGTCGCGCCGCTTCTCCTTCTCGATCGCGAGCCGCTCCTCGGCGAGCTTGAGCCTGCCCGCGAGCGCCTCGCGCTCCTTCGTCTCAACCGAGGGCACGTTTGTCGGCGCCGTTGACGGACGCAGTTTGGACCCGCTCGGCAGCTGCTTGACGGCTTGCCCGCCGCCGCCGAGGGACGGCGAGAGCATGCCGAAAGACGCGGCGCTGCTGACCGTCGGGAGGGCCGGCGTATGGATGGACCACGACGAGCCAGAGGCGTTGGACGACGTGCTGCCGCGTGAATCGGAGCTGAAGAGCGGCGGCGGGGTTGGCAGCGGCGGCGCGGCCTGCGGCGGAATGGGTGAGCCGGGCGTGACGGGCGTGCCTGCGGTCGAGGGCGTGCGCGCCCCGAACGTGCCCGCCGACTGACGCTCCTCGTCCGACTCGCCGCCGACGACGCTCGCGGCGGGCTCGACCGAGGCGTGGCGCTTGTTGCGCTCGCCGTTCTCGGTTCTTCCGCACGGCTGCTGCGTCCTGCCCCGCGGAGCGAGCGGCGACGGCGGCGGCGGCACGGCACTGCTCGCGGCGCTCTCGACCGATCTTGTCGACCGTGCCGTCGTCGTCCGCTCGCGCGTCATCTCGAGGAGCGACCGGACGGCGCTGATGCTCGTCTGGGCCGCGGCCGTGCGCTTGCTGACGCGCCGGCCGAGCACAAGCTCGCCCGCCGCGCCGCGCTCGACGCGCTGGCCGAGGAGCTCGAGTGTGACGGCCTCCTGCGCAAGCAGTGCGTCCTGGGTCGCTTGCACCGACCCACGCGGCGAGGGTCGGGGCGCCTCGGCGGTCGTAGGCGACGCCGGGGGGAGGACGATCCGCGGGAGCTCGATGCTCGGGGATGAGGTCGAGCGCGGGAGCGCCGCCGGCGAAGGTGTGGACGCCGAGAGGAGCGACGACCCGCCCCCGCCCCCGCCCCCGCCGCCCTCGGACCTCGAGTGCGGCATGTGGACCGACAGCGTCGGGTCCGACTCCGTCTGGTTCTGGTGCAGGGACTTGCCCCTGGGGGCTGCGAGCATGCTCTCGTGCGTGGTGCGGTAGGGCGACTCGCTGACCAGAGGCGGCGCACTGCAGCTCAGGTCGGCTGCCGCCGCCACCGCCGTCGTCGTCGTGTCCTCGTCCTCGGACCATGGGCGCAGCTCAGGCAGCACCGGCGCTCCCCCGCTCGAAGCGTTCGACGGCGTGACGGACGTCGCTGACGTGATGGACGGCGACGAGTGGTGGTGATGGTGGTGGTACTGCGCTGTGCGGGGTGAGGCGAGCGGCGGGTTGTACGTGGAGGAAGGGGCGACAGCTGGGGTCGGGTGGTAAGGGATGAGCTGGACCGTTTGTCTGCCATCACGAACGCCGATCACCGTCAGCGATGAGCGAGCGTGGTATAAGGAGAAGCTACGCACCCGGACGGCGTGACAACCTGCTGCAGCCCCTTGACCTTGACGGGCCCAGCCGAGCCCTGGCTAGCGCCGCGCTCGGCCGTCGAACGCCCGCCGCCGTCCTCCTTCGACGTCAATCTGCCGAGGCCGAACAGGCGCACAGGCGATTTGCGGCTTTTCTCCTGGACGGACGACGTCGAGCGGGTCGGGGAGGGCAGCTCGGGCGGCGGGACGTTGCGCAGAAAGTCGGCCATCGACTGCGCACGGCGAGGGCGAAGCTGGTCAGCGCTCATTGCGCGCGCATTGCCTGAAACGCGAGAAGGAGACACACCTGCGTCGCCGTGCGGTTGGGCTTTGCGCCCTCGCCAAACCTGACGGCCTTGAGCCGGCCCTCGCTCTCGCCGACGCCCGTCGAGAACTCGCTCCCGACGCTCGTGTCGAAGCTGCGGATGCTGGTGGGCCGCTGCTGGCTGCTGCTGGCGCCGAGGTGGCCGTCGGCGGAGATGCCGATCGACTTGAGCATGGGCGGCCGGTGGGGAGGAATGGGGAGCTTGTGCTGCTGCTGCTGCTGCTGTTGAGGAAAAGCTGCCAGAGGTAGCGGGACGCCGGCGCCTGCGTCCGACGCTGGAGAACCTGCGGTCGAGGCGAGGGGCGCGGCGGACGGCGGGTGGCTGGGCATGGTGCGGTCGGGTGCGCTGACTGGCCGCTAGGGGGACGAGGGGAGGTGGTCGTCGACTGGCCAGGGACAAGGAAGCAAGCGCCCTCGGCCAAGGCGTCCCGTCCCGATGCAGCGCCCGTCCAGGGCGACGGTAAAGGGGAAGGGCCCCAACTCTGCCGCCGTCTCCCAGGCACCATGGCCTCTGCCCGGCCTTCTGCCGCCGCCTGGGGGGGGGGGGGGGGGGGGGGGGGGGAGGGAGAGGGGGGGGGGGGGGGAGGAGAGAGAGGGGGGGGGGGAGGAAGATGAAAGAAGAAAAAAGAAGAAAAGGGAAGGGGAAGAAGGGAAA
>MVAM01000107.1:25739-55693 GCA_014825675.1 Cystofilobasidium ferigula
CCCTGCGCGCGCCCCCGGCAGGCGGGCCCCAGGGGCCCCCCGCCCCCCCCCGCCCGCCCCCCCCCGCAGCCCGGGGGGGGGGGGGGGGGTGTGGGGGGGGCGGGGGGGGGGGGGGGGGGGGGGGGGGGGGTCAGCTCGCCAGGACTGCTTGCCAGGGAGAGCAAACGAAGCGGTGTGAGCATGGGCAAGGGCGGAAGGAGAATATCAGCGCGCAGGGGATATCGACACGCGTACGACGTGATCAGGGCGACGAACGACGCCGACGACGACCGCCCGACGCACCCCGCGCACTCGTCCGCTGCTGACAGACACTGCGCCCTAACGGCTGACCATCGCTTCCGGACGCTCTGCAGTACGGGAGGAGCCTGGCAGCCAGCCGACCGGCGGGATAAGGTGGGTAGGGGGGCAAGCGTGCACCTGGCCGGCCGCCCTGGTGATCATCGCGCACTAGAGCCGTCCCTCAACACGACCGCAGCGCACCCTCCTCGTGCACTCGGCACAGGCCTGTTGCGTCGCGCAGGCAGAATGAGAACTTCTACGACACGTCTCCGTTCATCCCAGGCTGCTGTGCTCGGCTCGCGATGCTGACTTCTGCGGCACGCCCGTTCGCCAGGCACTCGCGCGTCTCGGCCCTGCCCACACATCTCTCTGAAAGCTAAACAACTCGCTCGTGCCGGACGCGCTGGAGGCTCGGGAAGCCGACACACGTCCGCCTTCCTTCACCCGACCCCTACCGCGAGCTCTTCTGTCCCCGGCAAGCCCAGCATGTCGCTGCTCCGCGCCCCCCGCTCCGCCCCGTCGATCACGACGTCCTTCTCGCTCCCGTCGTTCTTTCCGCCCTCGCCGGCGGACCCGTGCGCGCCGCCGCCGCGCGAGCACACGGGCCCGTTCGCGTCGCTCAGCCGCAAGGGGAGCCGCTGGAAGCTCGACGGCGAGGGCGAGGAAGCCGCCGAAGGCGCAAGCTCAGACGACGAGGTGCTCGAGGTGCGTTGGATCGCTCGAGGTCGCTGCTACTCGCACTGAAGGGAGGGCGAGCGCTGACGGCTAGGACTGGACGCGACCGACGAATAACAAGCGGATGGCCTCAGAGCACAACCTGCGCAGGCGCCGGCAGGTCGAGTCTGAGAACCGCGCGCTCCGGACGCTCGTGCGCTCCTTTAACGGTTTGTTCCCTCGTCCCTGCGCTCATCTCCCACCCTCGCGCGCCGCAGCTTGCAGAGCAGGCCAACACGCTCTCCGCGCTCCACATAGCCAACTTTGACCTGTCCGAGTCGGTCGACGCGCTCAAGATGAAGCTACGGGATGCAGAGAACGAGCGGCGCATGAGCGAGCGCGAGCGCGACTGGCTGCGGCGCGAGGTGCGTCCTCTGCTTTCTTCAGCGCTTTTCGGACGCGCTAACCGGTACACGCTGTTCCCTGAAACAGTGCGATATCATCAACGGAGGCGAGACGCCCTCGCGCGTCCCGTACATCATGCGCCGGTCGAGCTCGGCAGGTCGGACGCCGCTGTCGGCGGGCTTCGTCCAGGGTCGGGAGGGCGACGAGAACGTCCCGCCGATGCCGACGTTCGAGCTCAAGCGGTCGAAGGCGAGCGGAACGCTAGCTGAACGCGTCCGTTTCCTCCTAATTCGGGTTGTCGTCCACCGTGCATGCACTGACTTCGTGCCTTTGCGGCGCAGAGGGACGTCCCCCGCCTGCCTCCGCTCAGCACGATGCTCCGCCCCACCCCTGCGCCTTCCGCCCTTCCACGAACCATCCGCGCCCTCGCCTCCCCCTCGCCATCATCCGCGCCTCGCTTCTTTGTCGCCGCTTCGATGAACGCACCCCTCATGCCAGCGGCAATCAAGCGCGACGGCTCGCGGCCCACGCCGTCGGCCAGGAGGCAGCGGAGCATGGAGCTGCTCGCGCTCGCGGGCGTGCGCGGCGGCGCGGAGAACCGGGGCGCGCCCGCGCCGGCTGCTGCGACGGTCGAGCGCGACGGGCAGGCCTCGGCACGCCCGGATGGGGGAGAGGACGAGGAGGGCGCGTGGGTCGGCATCGAGCGCACGCAGGTCTGCCTGTCGCACTCGCCTTCACCGACGTCGAGCAAGGCGGACGTTGACGACGACGTAGACGGCCTGGGACAGGAGGCGCAGGAACAAAAGCGTAAGGTCGAGCGCAGGCTCAACATCCAGCCGTCGCTCATGCCCGCCAACGTCAGACGGCGCGAGGTCAGCGGCGAAGCGCAGCTCACGCTCGGCATGACCGCATCGAGCGTTACAGCGCCGCGGGAGGAGGAAACGTCGGCTGGTGGCGAGAGCGGCGGCCCGGTCAGCGGACAGGGAGCGAGGGGGGTGACCAGCGTGAGGGGCAGGGTCGACGGGCCGGAGCTGGTCCAGCTGCTGAAGAAGCTCGTCCCTCCCGCCAATGTTCGGAAGTTCCATCGCTGTGTGTCTTCCTCTCGTTTTCACGTCTGCGTCCTCTTCCGCTGACGAGCCGCCTGCGTTTCGCCGAACGGCCGCAGTGGTGGCTGATCTTGACCTCGACCACCTCACGCCGGGCGACTACCTCAACGCGGTCCAGAGCGAGGTGCTCGGACTCTCACTCGAGGACGACCTGCGCTGGCCGTGGCTGGACGAGCTCCAGAACTCGCTCGAGGACTCTGCGCTGTGCACGAGGGCGATGGAGGGCGAGCCGCTCGTCAGGCTGGAAATGCTCGTCGGGCCGGCCAAGGTCAGCGTGTACCGCCGCCGTGCGTCTTTCTTCCCCCCGCTCAGCCTTCTCCTGCTCCGGCGCTGCGATGCTGACCTGGTCTATGAGTTGCACGAGCGCAGTGGTGCAAGACTTCGACCGCGGCCGCTTCACGCCCGATGCCTTCGTCCTGCGCGTGCAGATCGACGTGCTCGGTATCTCGGAGGCCGAGGACGCGCGCTGGGAATGGCTCGAGATGCTTGAGCCCAAGCTGTTGCGGCACTACGGGCTTGACGGCGGGCCGCCGGCGGAGCGGCCGGTCAAGGCCTGAACTGTACTCTCGTACGAGCGGTTTCTCTCATCCGTCAGCGGTGCCTCCTGCATGAGTCATCCCCTCCCGTCTATCACCGATGTCTATGTATGAATAGTCCTTTCCTCAGCCAGCGATGTGATGTACGAGTCCTTTCCTGCTGGGCCCGCCCTGAGAGCAAGACAAGTCGTGCTGTGCGCAGCTTCATTGAGACAACGCACGTATTCTGCAGACCTGCGCAATCACCTTACGTTCAGAAAGTGCTGCGGCAGAGCGGGCACAACTGATCTTGCGACGTGTTGAACCACTACAGATCAAACGGGGAGGGGAAAGAGGTCAGCGCCGGGGCAACTCGCGCAGGGCGGCGCAAGAACGCACCTTGTACAAGCACGACGCGTGGAAGGCGTTCTTGCACGTCCTGCACGACCGGTTCGGCAGCGAGCGGTCCGTGACGCTGATGATCGAGTAGCAGATCGCACACTCGGTCACGCCGGCGAAATGCAAGGAGACGTTGCGCTTGAAGAGCGTCAGGGCGTCGAGCACGAGGCCGTCCTGCACCGCAAAAAAAAAGAAAGTCACGTCAGCGCTTGTTGAGCTGCCCGTCCGTGGATGAGTGAAGAACGCACGCGGTTGGTGACATGCTGAACCGCGAGCAGCCACGCCTTCCACTTGCGCTCGTCGACGCCGACCCGATGGACGTCCTTGACCTCGACGGGCTTGAGCGGGTACTCGGCCGGCAGCCGAACGGCGATCTCCATCGTCTGCTCGTCGACGACGTACGCCGCCGTCACTTCGTTGACGGCCGGCAGGATGCGGACCGTCAGGCTTTCATCCTGCAGCTCGGATAGCGCGGATGGCTCGCGCAGCGTTGAAAGCTCGTGCGACACGACGTAGGGCGCGAGGTGCCGCGAGGTGAAGGCCTGAACCGAGAGCGACAGCTGACGGTCCTTGAGGTCGAGCCACCAGGCGCGGATGAGCGACTGCGGTGGCCTCAAGGTGATCAGCAGCAGTCCTGCGAGTGGCTTCCGGCAGTCAAGGACGCACCGGCACCCTGAGCAGCCCCTGGTAGTAAAGGTAAGCAGCGAAGAGGGGCAGGGCTGCAGATGCCTCCGTGTCGTACACTGCAAGGCTCCATCATCAGCGAGCGTCAAGCGTACGTAGAGCTGCACGGGGGGACGTACGGTCAAGCTCAAACTCGTCGACTGCCCAAAGTGCAAGGTCAAAAGGCCGACTGCGGTCGCCAGACACGCCGAGGATGGAGAAGATGGACGGCAGGAACGAGCCGGAGATGAGGTCTTGGTTGCGCAGCTGCTCGATGTAGCTAGTCTTGAGGCGGAGCGACTGAAGCAAAGTAGCGTAGCCGCTGTCAGCAACAAGGCCTTCTCCGTAAAGCTGGAGCCGAGACGTACGGCGTCCTTGAAGAACTCAAACAGCAAGCTCCAAGCGAGAAGGGTCCCAAACTGAGAAGTAAGGACCGACGTCAGTTTCTGGATGCGACGGGGTGAAGCAGGAGAGGGCGTACAGCCTGGGCAGAGTGCCCGTCCTCCTCATGCACAACAACAGCCTCCCTCACGAGCGCAAGCAACTCAGACGGCAGCGATAGGTCGAGCGACGATTCCTCAGCCTCTACCGCAGCCTTGACGACGAGGTCAGCCGTCCTCGTGTGGATAGCCTCCTGCAGCAGGTGATGCGCCGTGCTCTGGATGGCGAAAGATGACCCCTTCAACAGAGTAAAGAGCTAGAGGAGGACAAGGGCCAGTCAGTCCAGGTTGCCGGTCAGATGCGAGTAGCGCGCGAAGCGCACCTGCGAGAACCTCTCGTCGGTGATGCTCGAGGCTGGCAGGTCGTCCATAAGTTCGACGATGAGATCGCGGCACGTTGCGAGCGGCATAGACGGCGCGCTCTCCGTCCCGGACATGAACAGGTCGAAGACGAAGGCGAGCGACGCGTCCTTGCGCTTGTCCCAGAGCTCGCGCAGTGCCTTGTTAGTAGCGGCCAGGTCGCGGACGGTCGTGAGGAGCCGCAGGGTGTGCGCGAGGAAGGGGAGCGTCGCAGGGTCGTCCCAAGAGGCGGCCTGGAGGAGACGGCTTCGTCAGTACCTTGTCACCCTAGAATAGAGAAGCAGGACGCACCTCGAGATTCGACTCAAGTAGATCAAAGACGAACTCCCAGTGCGCACCGAGGTCGTTCTGCGCGATTGGGACGAGCTGCGTGAACACCTGGGCCGTGCGTGAGTCGAGCTCCTCGTCCAGGTCTTCGTCGCCGAGCATCCATGACTGGAGCGTCTGCATGAGCATGGCCGTGCGACGCTCAGGCAGGAAGATGGCGGTGGAGTCGGCTGGCGGTGCCGCCGCGGCGAGCAGACGCAGCGCTCGGATGCCCTTGTCGTTGACAGCCTCGGCTTTCAGGCCTGTCAGGTCGGCCGCGAGCTCGTTCTGCAATCGCTGGAGGATGGGGCTGTCGAGACAAAGGTCCTTTGCGCCGAGGACGAGGGAAAGAACAAGTTGCGGCGCTGTGTATCGGAGGAACTCGTCAGCCTCAACTGTTCAATGACCAGGCGATAAGGAAGGGACGCACCCTTGTCCTGCATCGTGCGACCGTAGGCCACCCACTTCTCAGCCTCAGCCGAGCCGGCACCGCTGTTCTGCAGGACGGCCGCCAAAAGATCACGGAGGACGCGTGACGGGTAGACGGGGTTTGTGCCCTGTACCTCCTTGACGAGCGAGCTGAAAAGCGAAGCGAGCGCGTCGCCGGGTACCGTGCCCTTCTGCAGGGCAGTGATGGTCGACTGGTGCCAGCTCGGGTCGAGCGAGGCGGCGAGGGAAGCAAGGCCGTAGGAGCGCAGGCCGTCGGCAACCTGCACGAAGCGCTCGAGGTCGACCGTTGACGCGGATGACGAGAAAAGCTGGTCCACAGAGCCGGGAAGGGCGACCTCATCGGACGCAAGAAGGCTGAAGGTTGAGAGGAAGTAGAGCCACGAAGGATCCTTCTTCAGTAGTCCGCGGTCCGCCGACAGCGATGCGAGAGCAACCGCGGCAAGACGAGCAAACGAGCTGAGACCGAATACATCGGTCTGCGCCTTTTGAGGCCTTGACGGCGTCTCGGATGCTTGAGGGACGAGTACATCGTTGACGGCGAGCGCAGGAAGGACGGCACTCTGGGTGAGCTCCCGTAAACGGCCGGACACCTCATCGGCCGAGGGGAGGAAGCGGGTGTTGGACACAGCATCCACGATAGCCTCAGATCTGTCATATGAAATTCGTTAGCGCGAGTTCGGAGCTCGAGCGAACACCGGACGCACGGTAGCCTCGAGTCGATGTTCTCGACGAGCGTGCGGACGTCTGCGGTGACGAGGTCCATGACCTCCTCGTCAAGCGCACCGCTGCCGTTCTCGATCGCCTTCCACAGATACTGCGCCTTCTTCTTGAGCGCGGCCGTCTCGGTGCCCTCGGAGAGGAGGAGTGGCACGAGGTAGTTGGTCTGATAGATGGCTGAGAGGGCACGGCGTGCGTCGTCCGAAAGGAAGAGGACTTCGAGCGGCCGGCGAAGAAAGATGGACTCGACCAGCGTCAGGGCGCCGTACAGCAGCGCGACGTCGAGGGGCTGCTCGGACGAGTCGTTGTGCAGGAAGGAGAAGACCGTCTGGCTGAACAGGTTGAGGGC
Organism: Cystofilobasidium ferigula; assembly: GCA_014825675.1. NCBI lineage: Eukaryota > Fungi > Basidiomycota > Tremellomycetes > Cystofilobasidiales > Cystofilobasidiaceae > Cystofilobasidium > Cystofilobasidium ferigula. The sequence continues at coordinate 32,383 of MVAM01000107.1, forward strand.
CTGATCGACGATCTCGCTGAGGGTCGTGGGCGAGACGAAGGGACCTGCGCCGGTGAACGGGAGATGAGCGTTGAGTGCCGACAGGAAGAAAAGAGGAAGCACGCACGAGGTCGGTTCATCAGGATCTGCAAAACCTCAAGCTCCTCCTCGCCAGCAGTGCCCTTCGTGAGCTCCTCCATCACGCTGCGACAGACGCCGTCGAGCTTGCCGGCATCGCCCTCGCTGACCAGCTCGACGCCATCGACGAGGGGCACCTCGTCCAGCAGGGCCTTGATGATATCGAACTTGACAGGCTTATCAAGCGCGTCGCCAGCGATGACGCTGCACAGCGCTTGGAAGGCCTCCTTGACGCCGTCCGAGTCCTGCCTCCAGGAGAAGTAGACGCGGTAAAGTTTGGCCGCAAGGGTGTCGGGGAGCGTCTTGAGGATGCTCTCGGGCTCACCCTCGACGAGTGCGTCGACGACCTGCAGTAAGACAAGCTTTCAGCGAGACTGAGACTGAGAGCAGAAGACAAGAGGCAAGGCGCACCTGAGTAAACATGTCGTCCTCGCGCAGGACGTCGCCGAGCCCCTTGCGCTCGATGAGCTCGGTGACAAGGCCGATCCTAGCGCGGATCCAGTCCTTGTCGCTGTCCTCCTCGTCGAGGTCGAGCATGAGCCCGCCGACGTCGCGGCGGGCGACCTCCGAGAGATGCCCGACGAAGGCTTCTGCGAGCGACGGAGGTAGGCTCGCGCCCAGGATGGCAAGGATACCGCCTAGCTTGGCGAGAGGGAAGGTGGAGGGCCCGTCGAGAAGCGTCGCGGTACCAGACCGGATGGACGTCCACAGGAAGGGAAGCAGGGCTGCGGAGGGGCATGGTGTGAGCATCAGGGCGCACTTTAGGATGAACGAGACGTACTGTCGTCGTCGATCTTGCCAAGCCACCGGGCGAAAGACCTAGCCTCAGCCTCCCCGGGCTCGAGCGATTCGTCCTCATTGACGCTTGTCGCCGGCCCTCGCCCTCCCAAAGGTCGCCCAAAGACCCTCCTTCGGCTCACGCCCTGCGCCCGCGTGACTGCCCCGAGGACGCATTCCCTCCAGATAGTCTCGACTTGCTCGCTTAGGAGGGGGTACAGCTCGTCCGATGTGGGCGATCGGGACAGGAGGTAAGACAACGACTCGAGGAGGGCGGTGAAGAAAGCCTTGCGCGCGGTTGTGTCCGTCGCTGGCAGGCGCTCGAAGCCAGCCCACAGCGCGGCAAGGAAGCGAGAAACCGAGGCCTCGGCCAACGGGAACACCTGGCGAAAGACACACAGAACATCAGCTTGCGTTGCGTCTGGTCGAAGGGTCGGGCGACGCACCGTTGCGGGCAGAGTGGAGAGCAAAACGACCAGGAGCGGATACGACTGAGCGGCCGCGCCACGGCAGCCGGCCTCGAGGAAGGCCAGGAACGCCTCGTACGTAGGGCACGTCTTGCTGCGTTTCTCCGTTGGTGCCCGCACGCCGTCCTCGGGCTCCTCCTCGATGTTGTCGTCGCCGTCGTCAGAGGAGGAGAGCTCCCACACCTCGGGGAACTCTGCAGGGAATGAGCCGGCATCAGCTCGAGTATCGCGCGTGATTGTCAGACGAACGCACTCTTGAAAAAGACGACGATGGCCTCGCTCATGGCGCCCTGCACGACGCCGTCATCCTCCGTCCAGGCGTTCTTCCCGACCTCCGAGCCGAGATTCTCGATGATCTCCTTGCACACGCTCTCCCACTTCCCAGCGAGAACGGCGACGAGGCCCCATGCGGCCTTGCGGATGAGCGTCTGCGGGCTCGAGAGCGTGCCGGGCAGCTGCGGCGTCCTGAGGAGTTCGTGCAAGCTCTCGGGCAAGTCCGTCGCGGGAGGGACGGTCGACAGGGCGTAAGTGAGCGACAGGAGCGCGCCATGCGTAAGGTTGGTCTCGCGCTCGAGCGTCTCCTGCTCCTCGAGCGCGACGTCGGGCGAGTCTGCCGCAGATGGCGTGGGTGCCATCGGCAGACGGCCCTTGTACGACTTGTCCTGCTTGCCGGCGTTCGCGGCCTTGTCGATCGAAATGACGGTCGGGAAGACCGACTCCCAGATGCGGTCGGGCGAGAAGATGGCCTGCTCCCAGTACTCGACGAGCATGTCGACCGTTTGCGCGTCGCTCAGGTCGATCGCGGGCAGGGATGCGCGCGGGTTCTGGAGCGACGCGGCGAGCAGCAGCGCGAGCACGTTGCGCTGCTGGTGCGGGAGGAGCAGAGACAAGCCCGTGTCGAGTGTGTCTGGCTCGAGCGCAGTCAGCTGCAGGTGCAGGCTGATGGCGGGGCTCAGGAGCGAAGGCGTGAGGAGCAGGGAGGGAAGGTGGTGCAGCTGCCGTGCAATCGTCCTCGTAAGCGTCGCTCGGGCACCAAACTCAGGCAAGCTAGGGCTTACCCAGACGGGAACCACAAGCTCAACCCACCACCCCTCGGCCTCCTTGTCGTCCTCGGCCTTCTTGAGCCACTCGCCCAAGCTCTCGACGGCGCGCTTCCGCGTTACGCTGTCCTTCTTGCCGAGCCGGCGGAGGACGACGACAAGCTCAGCGTCGAGCGTGCTCGCCAACCCGAGCTTGTCGATGGGTTCCGGCACCGGCGGTGCGGGTGCCTTTGGCGGCGGCGTGTACGGCTTGGGCACGCCGCGCTTGATCTTGTCCTTCTTCTTCTGCCCGCGCTGCGGCGGCGGCGCTGCTGGCTCGGCGGGCCCGTTCTTGGCCGCCTTCTTTGCGGCGACCTTCTTGCGCGTGCCGGAGGTAGCGGAGCTGGAGCCCTTGGCCATCCTGCTTCACTGGAGATGCTCGAGGGAGGGGGATGTCGCGCGGGCGAGGGGCTGAGGGGGTTTCGAGAGACGCAAGAGCCGGCCAGAAGAGAGATACAGTCTGCCGCACGACCGAGCAGCGTCAGTATACTCTCCACAGCGTCCGCCTAGCAAGCCAGTCCTCCGTTCCTGCCAGCTGCGGTGGTCGATGCCTGCTGCTCGATGCCTCTTGCGCTCTTTTACTTCCCTCCGATGCGCCTGCCTCCTCCAGCTTCGCCAGCACCGCCCATCGGCCCTGCAGCCACCAAAAAGGACTCACAGGTTGGAGAAGAGAGATCCAGGTCTGTCGCGAGATTGACGGGCAGCGTTACGTTGCCGCTGCTGGCGGAAGGGTCGGTGTCAAGGCGAGCTGGCCGATCCAGCGATGACGAACCGCGGAAGTCCGGCGTCCGTCCGCGTCGTCGTCGTCGCGACAACATCTCCCCACATCGGGAACTTCGGCCAGCACAACCAGTTCAGAGATGGTCGATTGCCTAGATCTGTGCTGCATGCGCGCCGGTTGCGTCGTGCGACGGGGCTCGGTCGATGCTCGCGCGCCCGTGTCGGACGGCGCTAGCGCAGTGAAAGCACGGAGGTCATCTTTCACGCGGAAGTTGAGGGGCAGACGGTCAAGGGCCAAGATCGTACAGGGTGTTCAGAAGGAGGACGCGGGAGGAGGAGAGAGAGAGCCAAAGAAGAGAGAGAGAGAGAGGAGCCGGAGCTGAGCCCAAACGGAAGAGGTGGGAGGGAGGGAGATGCGTGGCGTGGGGGAAGCAAGCAGGAGGGTGAAGGTACAAGGCGCGCCGGCCGTCCCTCACGGGTGCGAGGGAGGAGGTAGCCACAAGAAGGAGCGCAGCAAGCAAGTTCGTCGAGGAGAGGGAAATTCATCGGTGGAGAAGGGCGATTTCGGAGGAGTGATGGCCGAGAGCGAGCGAGTCGAGCAGCGGTGCAGTGCTCTAGTTGTCCTTGTAGGGGCGCATCTTCGAGTCGACCTTGGCAATGACTGCATTGTGACGAGGTCAGTCGACAGCAAGGAGGGACAGCGAAACAGAAGGGACGCACTGGTGTCGAGAATCGACGGGTCGGCGAGCGTGGAGAGGTCACCGATGGTGTCGGCCTCGCCTGCGACGATCTTGCGGCTGTATGCGCAAGGGTTTTGTGATCAGCACAACAATCACAAAGCCAAGCGAAAAAGAAAGTGGAACCTACAGCGCGCGGCGGACGATCTTGCCCGAGCGAGTCTTGGGCAGGTCGTTGACTGGAGGTGCAGATGGCAGAGTCAGCTCCGGTGCTCGCCATCCAGGCCAAACACAACGCAAGAGGAACGCACCGAGGAAGATGCCCTTGGGCGCGGCGAACGGGCCAATGACCTTGCGCACCTGGAGCGTGAGCTCCTTGAGCAGCTCGGGCTCCGAGTGCGCCGCAAAGTCAAACTCGGGCTTCATCGCGACGAACGCGTAAACCGCCTGGCCCGTCAGCTCGTCCGCCGTGCCGATGACGGCCGTCTCGGCGACGCCGGCGTGGACGATGAGCGCGCTCTCGATCTCAGCCGTCGACAGGCGGTGGCCCGAGACGTTGATGACGTCTGCAGCAGCAAGTGCGGGTCAGCCAACTTGCCAGCATGCGGCGAGGACGGAAAGGAGCGCACCGTCGACACGTCCCTTGATCCAGATGTAGCCGTCCTTGTCGCGGCCGGCGCCGTCGCCGGTGAAGTACGTGCCCGGGTAGGGCTTCATGTACGTCTCGAGGTAGCGGGCGTGGTCCTTGTAGACGGTGCGCGCGATCGACGGCCAGGGCTGGGCGATGCAGAGCACGCCCTCAACGTCGTTGCCCTCGAGCACGGCGCCGGTCGTCGGGTCGAGGATGACGGGCTCGATGCCCCAGAACGGGAACGACGCCGACCCGGGCTTGGTCGGGATCGCGCCGGGCAGCGGCGTAACGACGATCGAGCCCGTCTCGGTCTGCCAGTACGTGTCGACGACGGCGCACTCGCCGCGGCCGACCTCGGTGTTGTACCAGTGCCAGGCCTCCGGGTTGATGGGCTCGCCGACCGAGCCGATGACGCGGAGCGACGACAGGTTGTGCGAGCGCACGTGCTCCTCGCCCAGCCGGCGCAGGAGCCGGATCGCCGTCGGCGCCGTGTACAGGTGCGTGAGCTTGTGCTGGTCGACAACATCCCAGTATCGCGACGGCGTCGGGTAGACGGGCGTCGACTCAAAGATGGTCGTCGTCACGCCGTTGAGTAGCGGACCGTAAACAATGTAGGTGTGGCCTACCGAGGCCCAGCGCTCCAAGATCAGCATGCCTTCGTTAGGGAGGTGCAGGAAAGGCCGCAGACGCACCCGTGATCCATCCGACGTCGGCCATGCACGCGTACTTGTCGCCCGGGTGGACGTCAAAGACGTACTTGACGGTGAGCGCGGCGCCGAGGAGGTAGCCGCCCTGTCCAGCGTCATCTTCGAAGGTCAGTTCCAACCACGAGGCAGGAAGATGAAAAGAAGTGCCCGCACGGTGGTGTGAACGACGCCCTTGGGCTTGCCGGTCGAGCCGCTGGTGTAGAGGATAAAGAGGGGGTCCTCGGCGCTCATGACCTCGACGGGGCAGACGCTCGGCACCTTTGCGCACTCCTCGTGCCACCACGCGTCACGGCCCTCGGTCCACGCGATCTTGCCGCCCGTGCGCTGCAGGACAAGGACGTGCTCGACGAGCGGGCACTGCTTGAGCGCGGCGTCGACGATGGCCTTGGTCGCGATCGTCTTGCCGCCGCGCTTGCCCTCGCTGCACACCCATTCACAAGCAGACGAGCGTCAGTACGACATACGAGCAACGAAGACGGATGGTCTTGAGAAGGACGCACTCGGACGTGATGACGACCTTGCACTCGCAGTCGACGCAGCGGTCGCGCAGCGACTCGGCCGAGAAGCCGGCGAACACGACCGAGTGGACGGCGCCGATGCGGGCGCAGGCGAGGAACGCCGCGGCCGCCTGCCAGGTCATCGGGAGGTAGATCGAGACCTGCGTCCGTCCGTCGGCTCATGTCAGTCTTTGGCCCGAGGGGAGGAGCGAGGAGGGAGGGACGCACAGTGTCACCCTTCTTGACACCCCACGACTTGAGGACGTTGGCGACGCGCGAAACCTCGCGCAGGAGCTCGGCGTACGTGATGCTGACCGACTGTCCGGGCTCGTCGGCCTCGTACAGGATCGCGGTCTGCGAGCGACAAAGGACGACGGACGCGCGCGCAAGACGAACCGACATCAGCCTTCGCAACTCGCTCAGGAGACAAAGAGCAAAGGGAGACGCACCTGGTCAGGGTGCTTGAACGCCCAGCGGTCGACGCAGTTGTACGCAGCGTTGAGGCCGCCCTCGGGGAACCACTGGATGTCGCCCGTCTCAAACCCGCCCGCGCGGACCGTCTCGAAATCGCGGTGCCAGTAGAGCGTCTCCTTGGCCATCTGGAGGCGCGGCGACGACGACGAGCGCACGGCGAGTGTGAGTGTCCCGTACGGGAGGAAGGGGCAGAAAGGGGTAGGGAGCTCGGGTCAGCATTCGGCCGACACGGCGGGTCGCGTCTTTTCAAAGAAGAGGGGATGCCGCCGGCAACGGAAGAAGAAACGATGCGCGATCAAAGCGCGCCAGACGAGCAGGCATGCGTTGCATCGCAGGCGCCTCGGCCCCCCCTGCATGCCTGAGCCCTGGGTAGGACAGGTGCGACGGGCGGAAGACGAGCCAACCCGGTGCGGGCAAAAGGCGGCGCGTGCACGCAGCCAAGCCGATCCACGAATCTCGGTGAAAGGGGGCGAACTCGCTCCCGCCTGCGGCTCGACGCGTCCGACCTCCCTCCTCAAGCAGGAAAGCAGGGCAACGCACCTTGCGCCACCACGCATCGGATCCCTGCTGGCCGCCGACGGTCTGGCCGTGGAAGGCGTGGTAGTCGTCGAGCGTCGGCCCGACGTGCGGCTTGGGGTGCGCCGGGTGCGCGCCGTTGGTGCGGGCGGCGATGGGGAAGGCGGCGACGTGGTCGCCCTGCTGCTCGACGTGCTCGGTCATGGCGGGGGCTAGGGGAGGGGAGGAAGGAGGAGAAGGAGGGAGATGGGATACGGGAGCGAGGGAGACGGCGGACGTGACGGTCGGCAGGGTCGGCGTGCGGGAGATCACACGGGCTGGGGGCGTTCGGGTGAAGCAGGCAGCCCAGAAAAATAAAAACCGCCGCCCGGCCAGCTCAACCCAATCAGCGCATCGGGAAGCACATGACCCCCGCGCTCCTCATCTGCCTGCCCCCTGTCAACGCTCGGCGCGGCTTGGGTCGGGGGTTGCGCGCGCCCGAGTCGGCTGCCAGCCTTTCCAGCCTGAGCCGCCTGACCCCGGCCTCGCACGACGCCTTGCATTAACTTCAACGGCATAGGATGGATGTGATCATCGCGTCATCAAAGATGGGAGGCTCAGATGGTGCGGCCCGCTACGAGCTGTACAGCGAAGACGGCCACGCCTGCGTCGGCTGCTGCTGCTGCTGCTGCTGCTGCGGTTCGCCCTGCCCTCCACCACCCTCCACCCCCTGCACGCCGCTCGCGAACGGCTGCCCGTTCGCGGACGCGGGCGGGAGGTACGCCGCGCTGTACCCGCCTTCGCCTCCCGTGCCGGTGCCGTGCGTCGGATCCGGCGTGTGCGGCGCGGCCGCCGGTGGCGGGAACGGTGCGTTCTGGACGTGCGGCGGCAGGCCGGCGCCAGGCGCATACGGCTGCTGAGGCTGCTGCTGCTGCTGCAGAAGGCCCGCGCGCCAGTGCGCGTGCTGCGGATGCCCCGGGTGCGCTGGCGAGGTCGGCGGCGGCGGGCCTGGATGACTGTACGCGAGCTGCTGCTGGGAGTGGGAGGGGTAGGGCGAGGGGTTGGCCGGGTACGGCGTGAGGTGGTGCGCGTGCGGCGTGGGCGAGTACGAGCCATGTGGCGAGGGCTGGCCTTGATGGAGTGGGTGCAAAGGGGCGTAGTACGCCTGCCCAGGCTGAGCGAGCGAAGGGTCGCCCGAGGAGGTCGCGCCGTTGGCCTCCCGCTGGCGCTGGAGCTCGGCCTCGCGCCGCTGGAGCATCTCGCCCGTGATAGGTGGCGCGGCGCTGTTGGCAGCACCAGCAGCTGTAGCGACGGCGGCGTCGTCGGTCGCCGTGCTCGCCTTTCGGGTCTTCGCGCCCGCGGCCGCACGCGGCCTTCTGCTACTTGACCCTCCGCCGCCACCGGGAGCAGCAGACACGCCGCTCGAGCTGCCCTTCCTGCCCAACGGCGCCGACCCGCCCGCATCCGGCGTTGATTCCGGGCCGTACTCGATCGTATCGTCCTTGTGCCTTATCGGCAACCCAGGTGTCGTGCTGCTCCTCGAACGGTTCCCCGTCGTCATCCCCCCGGGACCAGAGGGCCCGCCGCCCGGCGCCTCGCCGACAGGCGCATTGAGGCACGCTTGGATCAAGTTTTTGCCCTCGGGCTTCGTCACGAGCGGCTGGAGCTTGGACGTCGTGAAGGTGTAGACGAGGCCGGTCTCGGAGACGACGAGCAGGAGGACCTGCGTGCCCGTTAGGGTGCTGAGCTCGAAGGCCTGGGCGAACGGGCGGGCAATGTGTGCACTGCATCAGCTCTACCATCCTTGAGCGACACAACAGGAGGGAGACATACCTTCTTCATGATGCCGGCCTTGCGCTTGCTGAACGTGATGTGCCGGCGCGACTTGTCCTCGATGTACTTGATCTGAATCTTTTTGCGCCCGTTCTTGTCCATCACCATTGCGCCCGTCGCCGTCTCGCGCTTCTTGCCTGGTTTTTACGCACTCCCACAATGGTTAGTCGAGGCGTCGACGGGAGGGAGGGCAGGAAAGGGAGGATGCACCACCGGCGCCGCCGTCATCGTCGTCCGACCCGCCGCCGCCCGCCTCCTCGTCGCTCAGGCCCGTCTCAAACGTCTGCCCGTCAAGCGCGCCCTCGGCGCTGCCGCCGCCTTCGTCGTCCTCGCCGTCGTCCGTCTCGTGGCTGCGCGACGTCCTGCGCCCGACCTTGCGCCGCGCGCTCGCGGAGCCCGAAGCCGCGCCGTCGCCTTCATCGTCGTCGTCCCCGTCGTCCTCGTCAGACCCGGCCCGCTGCGCGCGCTTGCGCTTCTCCCCCGTCACGCTGCGCGTCCCGGGCGGGCGCGCCTGCGCCTGCGCTGATGGAGGCGGCGCGGGGTGCCCCCTGCCGAGGTGCTGCGTCTGTACGTCACGCGGCGACGCTGGATGGTAGGACGACGAAGACGGGTCGTTGAAGTTGTATTCGCTAAGATGGGAGGGAGTGGACATAGTCGGGCGTTGGAAGAAGGAGAAAGGAGGAAGGGAGAGGGGTCAAGGGAGGGAGGGGGGGGGGTGCTGCGGCGGCTGGCCGAGTGGAGCTAGTGCCGTTTGAGCGTGCACGGGGTCGCTGCCGGTCGAGGACGCGAGATGCCGAGCTGAGCCTGTAGCGAAGGAGCGCAGCAAGTCAGGGCACGTCGTCACGAGAGCAGCATGGCGCCGGACCCGAGCCAGAGAGTATGCGCAGGGACCGACTCGGTGTTGTGCTCCCGTGTTGACTGAAGGGCGGCGCGCGATGGGACCCTCAATCGACGAGTCGCAAAGGACGTTGGCCTAGATCGTGCGTTGGCAGGCGAGAGCAAGGCGTGCAGAGGGCGTGGACGACTGCGCAGTCCAGAAAGGACGCGAACGGCAGGCGGTCAATCGACGTCTACAAAGGCTGTTGCGCTCGAAGAAGAAGGAGGGGAGGGGGGGAGGGGGGGCGCGCAGGGGCAGGGCTGACCCGCCGGAAGGAGACGCACTTCTCTCCAGACGGTGTGACCGGTGGGAGTAGGTTCCTGCTCGTGACGACAGCGTGCGGCGTGGGCGACGCTGGCAGCTGCTGCGAGGGACGGGGGATCGGGCGCAGGGGGAGGCGGGAGGAACGGGGGGCGAACGGTGTCAGCCGCAATCGACCTGCTCCTTCTGGGACGCCCGCCGTCGGAGGGGCAAAGTACTCATGGCCCGCAGGGTGCACTTGTTGCCCACCGGCGAGCAGTCGCAGGATGGCGCGAACGGGGTCACCGGGAGGGACGAGAAGCGTTTGTCAGCTGATGCTCGCCGTCTGCTCTGAAGGCGGCCTGAGGGAGGGACAGGCCGGGTGGCCCGTGCGCGCGCACTAGCTGACGATCTGCACTCAGCCGCGGCGCGCGCTCGACCCGGTCGCGCCGACAGCGACCTTTCCTTCTTCCCTCGGACCCTCCCCCCTCCCCCACCTCTTCCTCCCTTCTCCTCTTCTACAGGTCGCACGCTACGATGGGCGCCGCCGACTACCTCAAGCTTGGTCCGTCCTTTCTGTCCGACTGTAGCGAGCCAGGCCGGGCGAGGGCACCCTCACGCGCGCGCGTGCGCCGCCGTTGAGATCGTTCGACACGCTGCTGCTGCTGGCTCGCCGACCGTCCAGCTCGCAGGACGCTGACACAGGCGTCTCCTCTACTCCCTCACCCATGCAGCGGTCACGCACCCTGTACGTCTCGCTCTGTTGCTTGTCTCCCAGGGTTGAGCAAGAGACAAGAGGCTGAGCTCGCCTGGCCCGTCCGACCCGGTCCGCCCGTCGCGCGACGCGCAGAACGAGCTCCGGTCGATGCTCCAGTACTCGATCTGGCACGAGCCCAAGCGCAACATCACCGCAACCAACGAGCACGCGACGTCGGGCTACGACCGGCAGACGATGCGCGACTGCTGGAGCATGCTCGACCTCACGTCGCGGTCGTTCGCGGCCGTCATCAAGGAGCTTGACGGCAACCTCGCGAGGGTTGTGCGTGCCCTTCCTCGCCTCCCGCTGGGCTCCGTGTCAAAACGTCCCCGCCAAAGACGTCGTCGCTGATTCTCGCGACTGCCTTCGTCAGATCTGCCTCTTCTACCTGGCCCTGCGCGGGCTCGACACGGTCGAGGACGACATGACGATCCCGAACAGCGTCAAGCTGCCGCTCCTCCGGTCGTTCCACGAGAAGCTGCTCGAAGAGGGCTTTACGTTCGACGGCAACGCCGATACGGAGAAGGACAAGCCGCTGCTCGTCAAGTTTGACTGCGTCGTCACCGAGATGTACAACCTTGCGCCGGAGTCAGTCCCTCTCGCAGCCTGCGCACGCGCCTCTCCTCCCTCCCTTTCAGACGAGAGAGTCTGCAACTCACAACCTCTGCCATCTCCGCTGCCAGGGACCGCGAGGTTATCGTTGATATCACGCGGAAGATGGGCAACGGTATGGCCGACTTTTGTGCGCTCGCGACGGAGGAGCGGCCGGTCGCCGAGGTGAAGGGCATGGAGGAGTTCAACCTGTACTGCCAGTACGTCCCGCCCCCGCACGCGCTCAACACACAACGCCAAGTGTCCCTCTGCTAACGAGGGTTGGATCGTGCTCCCTGTAGCTACGTCGCAGGTCTTGTCGGCGAGGGTCTGTCGCGGCTGTTCGTGTCGACGCAGAAGGAGCGGCCGTTCCTGGCCAAGCAGCTGGTGCTGTCCAACTCGATGGGCCTCCTGCTGCAGAAGACCAACATCCTGCGTGACATCAAGGAGGACGTCGACGCCGGGCGCGGCTTCTGGCCGCGCTCCGTCTTTGCCTCGCCCGAGTTCTGCACCGAGCCGGGCCAGCAGCCGTTCAAGGAGCTGACGGACGTCGTCGAGCCCAAGCACGCGGATCAGGGACTATGGGTGCTCAACGCGATGGTCGTCGACGCCCTCTCGCACGCGACCGACTCGCTCGACTACCTGTCGCTCGTCCGCAACCAGTCCGTCTTCAACTTCTGCGCGATCCCGGCCGCGATGGCGCTCGCGACGCTCGAGCTGTGCTTCAACAACCCGCTCGTGCTCCGCCAAAACGTCAAGATCCGCAAGGGCCAGGCCGTCCAGGTGCGTGGTCCCCCAGCGAGCGTTATCATAGCGCGCTGACGCCCTCTCCTCTTCCGCGTCCGCAGCTCATCATGAAGGCGACCAACCCAAGAGACGTGGCCCACATGTTCCGCGACTACGCGCGCAAGATCCACGCCAAGTCGACGCCCAAGGACCCGAGCTTCGTCAAGGTCTCCATCACGTGCGGCAAGGTACATCCCCCCCTCTACTCTGCCCTTCTCCGTCTCAGGTGCGTGTGAAAGGCTGACGAGGGACCGCGCGCTGTCCGGCAGATCGAGCAATGGTGCGAGCACTACTACCCGTCGTTCATCAGCGTCGCGGCGCCGAGCGCTGGCCCCGCCGGCCAGGCCTCGTCCGGGCTGGACGAGTCGACGCTCGACGCGCGCCTGCGGATCGTCGCGGCCAAGAAGGTGGCGGACGAGGCGAAGGCAGTCGCGCGCAAGCAGCGCCAGCTCGACCGGTACCGCGCGAGCAAGGGCCTGCCGCCGGCGAAGGTCGACGCGGACGCCGGGAACAGCTCGAAGGACTGGCTCATTCTCTTCGGCGTGCTCATGGCGCTGCTCTCCGTCATGGGCGTCCTCGGCCTCGGCATCGCATGGGTTGTCGTCAAGGTGAGCGCCTTGCTCCTCGCACTCCTCGTTCTAGAGGCTGACCTTCTTTCCTCTCTTGTAGATGGAGGGCAACTGAGCGTAGACACCTTTGTACGCGCTTGAGAAGTGAGGAGTATGTTTCGCAAGGGGGCCTGTGTATCAGTACCGTGGTGTCGAGGGGGGGGGGGGGGGGGCGGAAGCGCAGCGCGCGTATGAGCGCGGCGGGATCTAGCTTCGACGATTGACTGTTCTACTTTGGGATGAGCCTTCACGCACTGCTGTTCTCTCCTGCTTTGAGGCTGTGTCGCGCTCGTCGAACCCGCTCGCTGAGTGACGCCGCTGCGGTCAGCGCCGAATCAGCATGCGGACGAAGGCGATGAGCCGCAGGGGCGATAAGTTCCCTCCCGACCACAACACGCTCTCCTTCCGCATTCTTTTGCTCTTCGGCCTCTGCCTCCGCTATAGATATCGAGAGGCTCCCAGACAGGACAGGCCCACCCCAAGCATGCCGCTCGCGTCCGGCGCCCACCCGCCCGCGCCGACGGACCGCACGCCCCTGCTTGCGCAGATCGACCGCTCGTTCTCGCGCGCACGCCTGAACCGCTCGCGGTCGCGCGGTGCTCCAGGCGGCACCGCCGTAGGTAGCAGCACGCCGCACGGCGAGGATGAGCACGACGAGTTCTGCGTGCCGGCGACGCTGGGGGAGGTCGTAGATGGCTTAGGGGAGGAGGACGAGCGCGCGGGGAAGGGCGAGGAGGGGTCCGACTCGCCTCGCTCTGGTGTAGCCCTGGACCAGCTCAGCAGGCACTGGAGGACCGCCAAGAGTCGGGCGAGATACTAGTGCGTCGCCTTCGAGCTGGCATTTCGGTGGGCTCTGAGCTGGCAGAGGAGCCGGGCGGGCTGACCTTGTCGCCTGCGCACCTTCCCTCCGCAGCGTGCCCATCACTCGCTGGCTGCCGGCGTACACCCTCGAGACGTGCGTGCCACTGGCTTCAGGAGCAGCCTCAATGTTGTAAACTGACATCCGCCCATGCCATGTCTCTTTGGCTCGACAGCTTCACCGGCGACGCCATTGCCGGCGTGACGGTGCGTGCAGTCCGCCCTCACCTGAGCTCTGGCAGCATCCCTGTTCTCCTTTCAGGTACCGCGGCGGCTGACAACAAAGTACTGTCCTCTGCCGTAGCTGGCCTGCCTTCTCATCCCTCAAGGCATCTCGTACGCCTCTGCGCTGGCGCACCTGACTCGTGAATCTCTTCGCGCGCAGCGGCCCCCTTATGCGCGCTTACTGTTGACTGACGCACACCACCCCCTCCTCGCAGCCATCTCTGGCCTCTACTGCGCCGCCGTTCCCGCTCTCATCTACGCCTTCCTCGGGACATGCAACCAGCTCTCGGTCGGTGCCGAGGCGGCCCTCTGCCTGCTCGTCGGGAACGCCGTCGACGAGATCTGGGCGCAAGTGGTCGCGGACCGCGGGCACCGGCACCTCGATATGCTCAAAATGGACCAGATCTACGTAGCAGTGGACGTGGCAACGGCCATCGGATTCCAGGTGATTGCTGCCTCCATTTCGTCGGCTCGGGAAAACAGGTGCTAATTGTGAGCTGGGCAGGTGGGCGTACTCACGTTTGCGCTAGGGCTGTTTAGAATGGGCTTCCTCGACGTGGTGCTTTCGCGCGCCTTGCTCAAGGGGTTCATCACGGCCGTTGGCATGGTCATCTTCACGGAGCAGGTCCGTCCTCTCATTGACTGTAGTCTCCGCCTGTCACGTGCTGACACTGTGCTTCACGCTGCAAGTTGATCGGCATGCTCGGGCTGCACCCGGTGCTCAGCGCGCTGCCGCACCCACCATCAACGACCGTCCAGAAGGCCCAGTTCATCTTCCAGCACATCGGAAACACACACCGGCTCACTGCAATCGTTCGTCTTGTCCTGCCTGTCTTCCGCGCTGGTGCCTTCTAACGCTTGTTCGTACAACTCTCAGGTGGCCTTCAGTACGCTGGCCTTCCTCGTCATGGCTCGGCTTTTCAAGCGCGCGACGAAGACTAAGCCCGGCTTCGCATGGCTCAAGTTCGTGCCGGAGATCCTGGTCGGCGTTGTGATCACCACCCGTGAGTTCGCTCCTCCGCGGCCTGCGCCCCTTTCGACCATGACTGACGAACCACGGCTCTCAGTTCTGACCGATCACCTCAACTGGGACGCGAAGGGCCTGCTGGTCCTCGGCAAAGTCGACGGCCTGGGCGAAGGCTCCGGAGGACGAGGCATCTTCGGCAGCCCGCTGCGCAAGTCGACGCTGAAGTACTTTTCGCAGACGCTGCCGACCGCCGCCGTCATCTCCGTCATTGGCTTCGTCGACTGTGCGTTGAGTCTTGTGCTTCTTCGGATGCTGCTCGCTTGACTGACTCCCTCTTGTCGCGCTGTGAGTAGCCATCGTCGCAGCCAAGGAGAACGCAAGTCGCTACGGCTACTCAATCTCGCCCAATCGCGAGCTCGTCGCCCTCGGCGCGGCCAACATTGCAGCCTCGTTCTTCCCGGGCCTGCCGTCCGGCTTCGGCAGTTTAACGCGCAGCAGACTCGCGGGCGAGTTCGGCGCGCGGACGCCCATGGCAGGAGTCGTGACGGCTGGGGTCATTATCTTCAGCATGAACTTCCTGCTCAGCAGCTTGTTCTTCCTGCCGAAATGTGTGCTGGTGCGTTCTTCGCTCCCTTCTCCACTGCTCAGACTGTGTTGATGTTCTCTGCGCGCTACGCCCAGTCGGCCATCGTCCTGCTCGTCATTTACGGCATCCTCATCGAGGCGCCCGAGGAAATTCACTTCTACGTCCGAGTCTCGGCTTGGAAGGACATGGCGCAGTTCTGGCTCACCTTCCTGTTGACGTGCGTCGTCGTCCCTTCTTCTCGCTCGGCATTTGACTGACGCGTCACGTATGCAGTCTTTTCATCGGCGTTGAGCCCGGACTGGTCTCGAGCGTCATCTTCAGCCTCATCCTCGTCGTATCGAACTCGACGCAGCCGCGCATCACCGTGCGTCCTGCTGGCTCTGGTCTCGAGATCCTTTACTGACGATCACGTCGGCCCGCCATCTGGCAGATCCTCGGGCACGTTGACGATGAGTGGGTGCCGCTGGACGAGCACCCGGGTGCGCAAGAGGACGTGCCGGGCGTCCTTGTCGTTCGCGTGCGCGACTCGCTCAACTTTGGTGCGTTCATCTTTCTGCATCATGTAGGCCCCGCGACTGATTCTCTGCACGGCATCTCAGCTAACACCGGGCAGCTCAAAGAGCGCCTGAGGCGACTGGAGCTGTACGGCGTGGGCAAGGCGCACCCGAGCGAGGCGCCGCGGCGAGACGAAGCGGCTGTGGTCGTGATGCACTTGGGCGACATGGAGTCGATCGACGCCTCGTGAGTCCGGCTCATCATCCTCGCCTGTCGTCCTTTTGACTGACGCTGCACCCGCTTCGCCGCGCAGGGCACTGGCGATCTTCTCCGAGCTCGCAAAGTCGTACCGCGCGCGCGGCGTGTCCATCTACTTCACCCACCTGCGCCCGGCGCAGCGCGAGCTCTTCACACGCGCAGGTAAGCGTCCCCCGTCGCCGAAAGATTTGTTCCACGACGCAGCGTGCTGACGGCCTTGTTGACTGACGTATCAGGTCTGGTCGAGTTTCTCGGCGCCGACAACTTCCAGCCGAGCGTAGAGGGCGCGATCTCGTCCATCGAGGACAGAGGACTGTCTTCGGGCATCCAGTCGCGTTAGATCTACCCTTTTTTTTTCCCTGCTACCCCTAGACCCAGAACTGCCCTATGCGCGATTTAAGGTGATCACCAGAGCAGCGTTCGCAAGCAGCCAGAGATATTCAGCGGCGATAGCACATAAATCATGAGGAAGGAGTTCAACTCCAGTTACTTGGGGGAAGACGCTTGAAGGAGGGAAGATCTACTCTATCAGAGAGCTTTTGATGAAGAAGAGTCCATGAGGGGTTGACCGGAAGCCCAAGAGGAGAGGAGAGGGGAGCGATGCGAGAAGACGTAAGACCATGAAGTGGCGTGAAAGGGCGAGTTGAGTCTATGCGGAAGAGGAGGATGGCGGGCAATCTATGCTCGGGATTCTAGTGTTACGGTCAGAAAAAGAGGGGTACATGTGCTGATGCGCGAGTATGGGAGGAAGGTCGTGAGCGCCCGCAGCCAGGCGGGTTTGGGATGGGTGCGTCAAGAAGAGAGCGAAGCAAAGGGTGAGATAACCCGAGACGCGTCGCGGCGTCCTTTTAGAGTGACGAGACGGGGACGGTGGCGTTGACCTTGAAGAGGCCAAAGAGGGTCGTCGAGTTGACGGGCGAGTCGTCGAGGGCCCAGGCGGTGGCGTTGAAAGGGGCCATGGTTGCGTTGTAGCAGTACTCGGTGACGTTGGGGAGCATCGTGTTGATGAGCATCGAGGTGGCGTTGCCCCAGAGGGTGTTGGTGCCGTTGAGCTCGGTCGAGTAGGTGCCGTTGTAGATGACCTCGGTGTTGTTCCAGAGGATCAGGGTCTCGTCAGGGCACGTCATGCGCTGGACCTGGTTGGCCCAGGTGCCGACGTAGAGCGGCGACGACTGGGCGGCGGCGGCGGACGACGAGGTCGAGGTGGCGGCAGGAGCGGTCCATTCCTCGGCGGACGAGGTGGTCTCGACGGCGGCGGCGGGCGACGAGGTGGCGGGCTCGGGCGTCCAGGTGGTGGAGGGCTCGGACGTCGAGGTGGTGGTGGGCTCAGGCGTCGAGGTGGTGGTCGGCTCGGGCGTCCAGGTGGTGGTGGGCTCAGGCGTCGAGGTGGTGGTGGGCTCGGGCGTCCAGGTGGTGGTCGGCTCAGCCTTCTTGGTCGTGGGGTCAGCGGCAGGGGCGCCTCCTCCCGAACCGTACCACCAGTCGGCGTAGCTGTAAAAAAGTGGGACAGGAAGGAGTCAGGACCAGGCCGCAAACTGAGCGGAAGTAGGCAGGCAAACGCACATGACGCCGACGGACTGGTCGGCAAGGGCCGAGAAGAGACCCTCCGAGAGGTCGAGGCCGCCCTGGGGGCAGGTCGGGCAGGTGTCCTGGATCGTCGCCTGGACGGTCTTGCCGCCGTACGAGATCGAGATGGTCTTGCCGCAGGCGGGCGAGGGGTAGGCCGAGCCGTAGGCGTCCATGTCGGCCTGGTTGAGGGCGACGGTGTACTCCGAGTTAGGGTGGAAGACACCGCACGAGCCGAGGCCGACCGAGGTGTCGTCTGCAGTAAGGGAGCACACGAGCAGAGCAGCGTCAGCGAGGAGAGTTCAACGGCAGGCCAGCCCACACGACCACCAGAGTGGAGGCGCAGCAGGTGGGACAGAGACGCACAGAAGGTCATGCGCTGGCCACCGCGAGCGACGATGGGGGCGGCGACGGCCGAGGACGCGAGGAGGGACGAGGCGAGGAGAGCAGCGGCGAACATCTTTTGTCGTCAAGAAAGGGGGGAGGCGACCGAGAGTAGAGAAGGAGAAAGGGCGGAAGGATAGAGGGCTGCTGGGGGTTGATCCTGGGAGGGTGAGGGAAAGAGGTTAGCCCGTCAGCGCAGAGAGCGTGCTCCCTTTAAGCCTTTCCTGCCGCTGCTGCCCATGCTGGACCTTGTCGCCCTCCCCCCTGAAAACGGACGAGCAGAGGGTGCAGCGTTTCGAAGGACGCGGGGGGTTCGGGCCATCGATCAGCTGTGGCGCCGAAAGAAAGGGTCGGGGCTGAAACGCCTCGATCGGCAGTGGCCGGGCGCGCACGCATGGACACCCCCCACCTATCCCCCTCGGCGTACCCGAGTGGGAGTGCCGTGCGACCGCTGAGAGCTGCGCCGGGACGACAGCAATCAGCCTCTCTATCAGCGAGGCCGAGGACGAGAAGACAGGCAGTCAGCCGGCGTGCGCGCGCTTCACCGCCAGCCGCAGCAGCCCACGGACTCCGCGCAGTCTCACCCCACCCTCCTTTTCGGTCGATCGCCCTCACCTTGATCGAGGTCCCTTCTCCCTCTGCCCGCGCGCGCAGCGTCCTCGGTTCGAGACCGGCCCCTTGTCCAGGGTCCTTGCCGGGCCTGCGAGCGCATCTGCATTCGACTAAAGCAGCCGCTGGACCCCCTCGAGCTTCTCCCGCATGGGCTCGGACGACCGGCGCGCTGAGCCTAGAACAAGCGCGAGACGGCGAACGACGCAGTCGGCAACCTTCAAGCACTCTGATGCGCGGCCCGCCGATGCCGCCCAGCAACCCTGTCCGTTCTGGCTCAGGAGGCCGCAGGGGAAGGGGAGCGGAAGAGGGGTTGCGCCTTGGATCTCGTGAAGCGCTCAGCTGCACCACTCATCATCGGACCGGACGCTGATCGGTCACTTGAAGTCTTGCAGACGAGGGCGATGAAGAAGCGGGCGATGGAGCAGAGGGAAGAGGGGGTTGTCTCCCCGGCTGTACCGATTCAATCCCGCTCGACGCGTGCATGTGTAGCGCCGTGCCTGTCTTCTCCCTCTGCTGCTGATTGTGCATGGCGACCGCTACGTTAAGGGCATGCGCACATGCAGGTCAGCGCTGACCCTCGTCTTCCCTCGCTGACGCTGTGCAGAGAGATCAGCATGGGTCGGGGTGGTCAGCCGGGTCAGCAGCGGTCGTCGTCGTCAGGAGCAGGGCGTCAGACGCGTTTGACTTTGCGCTGATGCGTAGGGACGACTAGCTCGTCCCTGCACCCTCACGTCCGGCCCGTTCATCCTCAAGACGGCGGCGTAGGTCCTGCGTGAGCCTCTGTCCGGCAGGTGTTGTACGTGTCCTGCTACGTGGGCTCTGCTCTCCTGAGCGGACCGCTGATGCCCCTTTGTCTTCTGCTGCGCAGCGCTCTTGACTTCCCTGTCCTCTGGCCTTGATCTGCCACCTTCCACTCTTTCGTCCTGCCCTAGCCAAAGGCCTCTCGCAGCCTCCAGTGCAGGCCACTGTCGCACCCTTCGTTCCGTCTCTGGCAGACGACATCGCCCCTTCGTCATCCGGTCGCTCGTACGCTCGCCCAGCCGCCTGCAGCTCCAGGCATGCTCATCCTTCCCTCGGTGCACCTGCTCGTCTACCTGCTCCCGATCGCCCTCTCGGTCCTCTCGCAGCCCGTTTTCGCGCGCGACACGTTCCGCAACCGCCAATTCGTGACCGGCACAGTGCAGCCCTCGGTGACGGCTCAACCGACGTCCATCGCAGGACCGGTCGGGGAAGGGACGAGCTCGGTGCCCGTTGTGGCCAGTTCGTCGGTCACAGCCCTTCAGACCGACAGCTTCAGGCCACATCGCGGCTCCGTTAAGCGCGTTGGCAGTCGTGGTGGAGTCGCCGACTGTGCTTGAGGAGACTGGTGTTGTCGAGTGCGGCTCGTCCGCTCCCTTGTTCTCCTGCTCGGCCCTCTCTCTGACGATGCTCCCCTCTCATGCTCATCTTCTTGCAGCCTGCCAACTCACACGCCCCTGATCAGCTCTACCACGCCCGTCGCTGCCCTCCCCACCGCCGTGGCGAACCTAACGGCCCCTGCGGCCAACCTCACCACCGCCGACGCATCGTCCCCGTCCGCGATAACGGCCTCGTCCGCATCGTCTTCAGCCGCGGCTGAGCTGTTGCCGGGCAGCGCGATGTCAACCTTCTCGCTGTCGGCGCTGTCCTCCTCCTCGGATTCGGCCAAGCTTATCCTGCCGTCGACGGTCTTCTTCACGCCGAGTCTCACGCCCAAGATCCCTCTGCCTACCGCTATCGCCGTCGCCGCCGCCGCTGAACGCTCGCCTCTCCATCCCAACTCCAAGTGGTTCGGCCTCGTCCTAATGAGCATCATCACCGCCGGCCTGCTCTTCATCGCTGTCTGCTTTTTCTCCGCCAAGCGGTGCTACACCCACACGTCGGCTGGCAGCAGGCGCTGGCGTAAAGCTGAGGAGGACAAGGCGCTCGTCCTGTCCTGGCACGCGACGGACTCGGCGCTCGAGCGCCAGCACTCGGTCTCGGCGTCGTCGGACGGCGGCGAAGAGCTGTACAACATACCCGCTATGACGACTGCCGACTACTCGAACAACCCGGTTACCAAGGGCCTGCCGCCTTCCGCTTACATTGCTCATCGCTTCCCGCACCTGGAGCAGGAGCAGATGGGCTGGGTCGACTACGGCTACAACTACCAAACCAACGCCTTCCCGCCGCCGCACTACGCTCAACAGCAGCCTGTTGCGCCAGCGCCCTCGGCCGCGCACCAGCCCGGCCCTCTCTCGCTCCCCTGTTCCTTCGATCCTCAACCACGGGAGGTTGTCCTGCCGCCCAGTCAGGCATTCGTCAAGTAGCAGCGCGGCAACGGCGGCGGCGGAGGACGTAGCAGCGGCGCGTCGGCAGAACCGTACCATCCCGGCGACTTCTGAACCCTCCTTAGCTTCATCATCATGACTCGCTCGTCACACCTTACGACTCGCCCCGTTGTATTTCGCTTCCTCCCTGTTGAACTGCGCTCGCGTACTCGGGTGATCAGTCTTGTCCCTCATCCACACATCATTTACGACCTCACCCCTCTTCCACGCCTTTCTCACGGCACATTATGCATGCGCTGGCCGCCTGCCCGACCTACGCTTCAAGTTGCGACTCGGCTCGTCCGCTGAGAGCGGGCCTCGCACCGTCGCATCTGGATGGCAGCGTGCGCGCGTAGTTGCTGCGCCTGCAGACGGCAAGCTGACCCTGACGGCGCGCGCTCGCTGGCCTCCTTCGCAGGGCTCGCTACAGGAACCTTGCTTCCTCTTGCTGTGGTTGTGCGGGTATCGGCAGAACCCCATACGCTCCGCGCCGTTCTCGCAGCGGCCGTCCCTGCCCCGACGCGGCGTTGCTGCTAGCGCTGAAAGACGGAGCGCCGCATTGGCCGCGCGCGCATAGCTCGCTTCCGCCAGATTTGGAGAGCACGACGGCCGCAGACAGTCATCTCGCCCTGAAATCCCTTGCAGCTCGTACCTCAGATCATATCGCTCGGTCGCTCGGTCCTCAACGCGCTACTCGCACCGCTCTATCGCCCTTTCTCGCGCTTTGAAGAGCTACTCTCGCCCCTTCGGAGGTCGTCCTGCCATCAAACGCTCGCTCATTCAGCCCACGCCTTTAGCCCACACGACACGCCCGCGCCTCGCCATGGCGTCCTCCGCCGCCGCCTCGTCGTCCAAGCCGCGGCCGACACTGCTCGGACCGTCGCTTGACCATGCAGCAGCAGGCCTGCTCGCCGGATCTATCACGACGGGTGCGTTCGTGCCCCGGCTCGACCTATCCAGCTTGGGGCACCTGCGCGCGCACCATGCTAAACCACCCCTGCCGGCCCGCCGTCTCGCACCGCAGTCGTGATGCACCCGCTCGACCTCGTCAAGGTGCGCTTCCAGATCGCGGAGAAGGGGAAGGGACCCTCGCGCGCGCCGTCGGCCGGGTTCGGGCGCGAGGTGTACGCCGCCATGAAGGACGCCGTCAGCAAGGACGGCTGGAGGGGGCTGTACCGCGGCCTGAGCCCAAACGTCGCGGGCAACGCGAGCAGCTGGGGGCTGTACTTTCTATTGTGCGTTCTCTCTTCTCTCGTTGAGGAATGCAATGGTCGAGTATGAGCGTCGAGGCTGACCTGCGCGCATGCGCGCACTCGTCTGCGCAGCTACCAGGAGATCAAGCGGCGCAAGCAAGGCGGCGACCCCAGCGTGCGCTTGTCGCCTACGCAGCACTTGCTGTCAGCAGCAGAAGCGAGTGCGTCCCCCGCCCGGAGCTGGTGTGAGAGCGTGTCGGCCGCCAGTGCTGATCGACCGCTGCAGGCGCAATCACCGCCATGCTCACCAACCCGATCTGGGTCGTCAAGACGCGCATGTTCTCGTCGTCCGTCAAGGACCCGACAGCATACCGTGGCCTCCTGCGTGCGTCCCTTTCCGTTCGGCTGAGTCACGCGCGCTCAGTGCTGATTTGCACTGCGGACGTCGCGCACCCACAGACGGTCTGCGCACGGTGTACACGCAAGAAGGCTTCCGCGGCTTGTACAAGGGCAGCCTGCTCGCGCTCGTCGGCGTCACCAACGGCAGCATCCAGTTCGCTGCGTACGAGGAGATCAAGAAGCGCCGGGCGGACATCAAGCGCGCGAAGCTGGAGGCAGGCGGCGGCGTGTGGGGGCCGGAGCACGAGATGCTGGTGCGTCTGCGCCATATCTCGCCATGTTGCGCACCTCCTCTGAATCCTTCTCGTGCTTGCAGACCAATACGGAGTACATCCTGGCGAGCGGGACGAGTAAAGGCCTGGCCATCGCGTGCACGTACCCCTACCAGGTCATCCGCGCAAAGATTCAGGTCCGTCCCTCCTTCTGATGATCGATCGCGCGTTGTTCTGCCGGCGCTGATCCCAACCTTGCACGCTCTTGCTCCTCATCGCAGAACTCGAACCCGACGCTGTACCCCGACATCCCAACAACGATCCGGCGGACGTACGCGACCCAGGGCCTGCGCGGCTTCTACGCCGGGCTCGGCACCAACGCGCTCCGCATCCTGCCCGGCACGTGCGCCTTCTTCGTCGCGTACGAGAACCTGAGCTGGTTCTTCCGCGTGACGGCGGAGCGGCGGGCGGGCGAGAGCGCGTGATGATCGGTCGCTCGCCTGCGCGCGCGGGCGCTTGTAGATTTGCTGCGCGATAGACTTAGACTTGCCGCTGCTTCGACCGGCGAGCGAGCGAGGAGTCGTTGCACAGGCGGGCAGTCGGTGGAAAGAGCATGGGCAGTCGGTGGAAAGAGCATGGAGAGGGCAGGGAGAATGTGCGAAGCAAGGAAGCAGCAAGGGGAGATACATGAGGAGAACGAGGATCTTGGGGGGGGGGGGGGGGGGGGGGGGGGCCCAAAAAGGAGGGGGGGGGGGGGGGGGGGGGGGGGAAGGGGGGGGGGGAAGGGGGGGGGGGGGGTACCCGGGGTAGGGGAAGGTTCACGTTCCCCTGCCCTAACCTGACGGCGGAGAGGAGGGGAAGGCGAAGCGGAGGCGGGCAGCGGAAGGGAGAAGGGA